>SKCR01023316.1:0-49599 GCA_019454045.1 Zanthoxylum bungeanum | reverse complement strand
GACATTGCCGTGAGATTGAACATGTTGAATAGATTGATTTTACTTCAATTTGTGTTGGACATGAATTGGATGATTAAAGCATGATTAATTAGATTTATTGATATTTTGGAAATATTGGATTAATTAATTAATTGTGGTAATTACACTTTAATTTAAATTAATGTGATATTTAGAATATTATGTTAATATAAAATAGTCTTTAAATTGGATTGGGCTAATTTGTTGTATTTGGGCTTAATGGGCTTGGTTGGGCCAAGTTTGGTTTTGGTCAATTGGGTTGGATCCAATTGGGCCTAAAACCATTTCCATAAAGTCCAAATATGACTTTTGGGCCTTTAATAATTTAATTGGGCTTAATGGGCCTAAATTGATTTTGTGGCATAGGGTGATTCCTAACTTGGGCCTTGGAATCTTGGGTTGGATCCATAATGGCCAAAGTGTTGGAGTTTCTACGGCCCCGAGGATCGATTAACAAGCATAAAACACATGGGCGAATACATCGAGGGAGTTGCGGAATACTCACATCGATCGGTTGAGCGACGCGGCGACGAACAAAAATGATTTTCTGCCCACTGCAGCTCACGGCAGTGCACTGCAACTTGGTCCTCCATTTTCGGTTTTGGATCATCTTCCAAGCTCCAAGCTTTGTGATTTGATTCCAAGCTCATTGGTGCACTTCCCTATCACCTTCGCATGTCTCTCGGAGTGCTAGCTCTTGATGATTTTGCCATAAAATCACCACACTTTTGCTTCCCATTGCTCTCAGTTTTCTAGGCAGAAAAACATAAGCAAGAACAGCCCTTGTGGGTGTGAGATGAAGAGAAGAAAGAGAAGAGAGAATGGCAGCCCCTTGGGCGTGTGAGAAGAGAGAAAGGAGATGAGAGAGAGATAAAATGTGTTGTTAAATTGGTAATTGATTTTCAAAAAATCAAATACACAATTTTTGGCTTTTAAAAAGTCAAACTAATTAAAGCTTACAACTACCAACATCAACTCCCATCAAGTCACATCACTCAATCAATCAAATTATCACATCACTCAAAGTGACATGATTTGACGCTTGATGTGACTAGTGATTTGACGCTTGATTTGATTTGCGTGCCGCACTCGAATTCGAAATGCGAATGCGCTCGCAAAAAATCTCGGGCTCGGGTTCGCTAATTCCAAATTAACGAATTTTTCCGTTGCGACGTAATTAAATGATTATGCCTAGCGAAATCACTATTCACGTCGCTAACAAATTAATTCTAAATTAATTCTAAATTAATTCGTTCGCCCAAATTAAAATCTAATTTTAATTCCGTGTCGAAATCCAATTTCGTATAATATATCTAATATATTATTTTATCGATTAATTCCAAATTAATCGTTATCTCTATTTAATTGATATTTTATCCCAGATAAAATATCTCCGCAATTAATCCCAGATTAATTTTCTCTCTCATCTGATTAATCCCAGATTAATAAAAGTGCGAGTCATACGTCATCGGTGATTCTTCGGGAAGCGACCCATGAGATCCCCGGATATGTTGGCAGTAAATTCGATCGTCGGACTATCCGAACACGTAAGTACCTATTACTACGTTTGTACCGATTTACAAGATAAGGTTTGCTTCTAGCAAAGCGCCATGCCTACCCAATTCTCCAAAAATATCCTTACAGGAATATAAGGATCTATATCAGGCGTAGTATACGTAGTATTGGGTATTTCGATCCAGTATCGGATGATCACATGCAAGGCCTGGGGCTGGTACAGTGTCTGCCCCGTACGAAGCATATATCGGATTACAAGCAACTAGTCTCTTTATTATCGGATAATCATGACCAAGTCATATTGTCCCGATGGTTGAAACCCTTTAGGGAACCAGTTCTGTATCCCTACGTGATCATCAACTCCATATGACTGGCGTGACACTTCCGTCTTGACATCACACCCAACACACTACGATTCTCAATATACCCTAGCAGAGGCGTACACAGAACCTGTTAAAGCCCTGGACGACCAAAACCAAAGTATATTGATTGTCGCAAGTATTAGCGGTGCAAGTCTCAGGTTAAGACCAAATACACCTACCCTGATTTCAGACTTCCATGGACACATAGTCATACTACCAATGGAATTCTGAGGGGGTCTATCCAGAGCGAAGCTGTTTCCCGTACCATTGGTAAAACACAACCTCCTATTACACTTGCATGAGTATCCTATACCCAAATATATGAGAACTATGTCGTTTGTGCCCTCACAACGCGCACAAGTGTAATACTAGTCTTTTACGTATTTATCGATGTCCAATCTCGATAATACTCTGACTAGGGATATTTAATGATTTATTCTTCTTGGATTGATACTGTCTCATATCATTCTCAATCCAGGAACAAATCATAAGGTCCTCCTATCATTTATACATCTTGGTGATCTAATCACAAATGATAAGAGAGCAATCTCCTTTGTCACATAGTTAATTTGTACAACAACACCATGATCTGTACAAATAGTGACGCCATGGGTCATAATTGTCCAACACAAAGCCCATGCCTAAAGAATTAATTGAAAGCCCATTGGACTTTAAATGAATAGTATTAGATGTTAATTGGGCCTTTGAGACCCATTTAGATTGGATTTGGAATCCAAGTCTAAAAGACACAAAAATAAGTGTAATTTATGAATTAGTATTGGATACAATTTAAATTGGATTTAAAATTATAGTTCAATATAATTCAAGAGTATGTACTTTGAGTATTTTTTCTTAAACGAGTTGGACTCACGCAAATCAAATCATTGTTTGAACATTGGATGGTCATTAATCAAAGATTAATTAATTGGATTAGATTGATTGACAACATGCTTTGTTTGAATACTTGGATGTATTTGTATAAATAATGTATATCAGATGGATATTAGATGGGTGGGGGTAATTTTGGAAATTATTGTAAATTTGGAATTTATTAAATTGGACCTGCGTGTCCAGCCTTTCACCTTCTATTCTCTTTGTATTTCTATTCTCACCAATTCCCCTCAATGTAGATGAGGTTTCTTTTAGTGTTATGTAATTGGGTAGAAGTATGTAAAGTGCTAACGGGAGAGAGGAAAGAGAGAGTGATTTGTTCTAACAACAAATTGTATTATATATCCATCCGTATATCATTATTAATTTATTCGCGCCTTAATAAGATTTTAGAATGCATGTTTAAAGGTGTATGATGAGACCTAATCAAAGATAATAAATTGGTTGCCAATTTACGCGAAAAACCCTCACTTTAATATTAAGTGTTTTCCTTCCATTGAGTGGTTCTCTCTCAAGATCCAAGATTTGCATTGGTTTGTTGGCCAAAGTCAAGATCATTGTCCATCGCGGATGTGTTTGAACCACGAAAGCTTTGTTACATATCGCATGTCTATGGCAGTTGTGATTTGTTGGCCAAAGTCAATGTCACTTCTGTACATCGACGTGGATTACGAAGCTTTCCCACTGTCAATGAGTCACGCTTAACTGGAATCATTAAGCTTGTTGAGCCAAAGCCAAGGCTTAGTTGATTCAGAGGAAAAGGTTAGGAAATATATATTGGATATAATACTCGAACTTGGAGGTCTACCTACCGAATCTAGGAATTGGATGGGATCCAATTGATCTTAGAGATCTACCTAGTTAAGTTTCATACAGCTTGTTGGCCAAAGTCAAGGTTGCGTGTTATTTAACGGGATCCTAGCCCACTAGGAAACTGGGTTTCCCGAGTACTCAACAGAGGGTTAGAGGCTTGCCGAAAAATTGTGGGAGTCTAGTATTAAATTTGTAATTTCGTTTAATACTTGCTAAACGTGCTCTTTTAATTTTATTTATTGTCGTTATAAATATATTAGTTGGACTAATATTTGTTTTATTTCTTTCTTTGAACAGTTAGACTGTACAAGACACTACTCAACTTGTAGTTGGTTATATAGTTGGACTGTAGTAACCATTACATTTTAAGTGTACCCGATATCGTTGATTGAATAGTTGGACTATTGCAATCGAGATGGCCGGAAGATTAGCGTTAGGGACATCATCATGGGCGATAATTTCTTTAATGGCTCCAATTTTCCAGATTTGGAGATAAATCTCAGGACAGTCCTAGTGTTGGGTTCCTAGAACATGCCAAGGATCTTCTCAGTCATGATTTCATGTGAATACTCAAAGAAGTTAGGGAAAAACTTACATTGATCGGTTTCGTTGGATGTTGAAAGTTCAAAACTTTTTGTGAAGAATAAGAGCTCCAAGCCTTTTCTTTGGGTTCCAATCTCAAGGATTGGTTTCCCTAACACCTTGAATGACTCATTGAATGTGTTAGCAAGAAGAAATTTTGAAGCAAAATCTCAAAGGGAGAGAGTGAAGCTCTCGGCAATGGAGGGAAAATGGAGAGAGAGTGTTTTTTTTTGTGTGTATATTTGATTTTCTAAAATCAATTACAAAATACCAAAACTCAAAGTTGGTATAAGTTATTCAAAATGAAATACAAAGTGTGTTGGACTTTGGTTGAGTAAAAAACAAGCAATGCAAGATTTACACTCAACCTTAACAACTTCTATCACATGTCAAAAGTGTGATGTAAGTCAAGTGGGTCCCACCACTTGCAAATTCCGAATTTACGTCGAACAATCCAATACATAAATTCGCTCGGGCCCGAGTTCATTTAATTCCGAATTAACGAATTTGCGGTTGCGACATTATTATTAAAGTCGCTTATGAATTAATTCTAAATTAATTCGTTTGCCCGAATTAAAATCCAATTTTAATTCCGCTTTGAAATCTAATTTCAATTAATATATCGAATATATTATTTAATTGATTAATCCAATTAATCATTCTCTCTCTTCTAATCGAATTTTCCCAGATAAATTCTTGCAGTAATTAATCCAAATTAATTTTCTCTCTCTTATAATTAATCCTAGATTAATCTGTTCGAGTCAACGTTATCGGTGAATCTTTGGGAAGCGACCCATGAGATTCCTGGAATGTTGGCAGTAAATCGGTCGTCGGACTATCCGAACATGTGCCTGTTAGGGCAGTTGTGGAACCTTTAGGGTCGGATCGGTGCCCCGAGCAGCGGAAATGGGTCTAACCCATGGATATCAAGTATGGATGTAATTTTAAAATTATTTAATGAAAAACTACATTCCATTATGAGTGTATAGGTAAAAACCGGGACTGAAACGGAGTCCGGAAGCTCCCAAACGAAGCAAAACAAAATCAGTGTGCAAGAGGTACAGCGACAGTGCGTGCTACAGTGAGCGCGCACTGCGCGCTACAGTGCGCGCGGCACTGTAGCGCGCAGAGCTAGCTCTCTACCTTTTTTTTTTTATTTTATTTGAATGTTTTAAGTTGCAGCTCTCATTCCAGAGAGCTGCAACATTAGGGTCTATTACCCTAATAATATCCGGTCTATCCTAAACACTTCAAAAACACCAAAATTAATTTTTAATTTCAAAACCAACATAAACACATGTTATAGAATAAAAATCTAGTTTTTCAAAATATTAAATATTTTTCCAAAAACATAAATTTATTCTAAATACGCATTTGCGTAAATTTTGAATACAATACACAAACCATTTTAGAATCCAAATACGAAATGTCCCGTGAACAATTCTAGTCCACCTAAAGGTGGTCAAGTGAATCTAGAATGGTAGCCATAGCTCTAAGCATTAATCTAGAGTTCCAAACTCTAATTAATTATTCCATGTCCAACATGAATATTTTTGACCTAATTACAAGCATGTTGTGTTTATACTTCTAAAGTATCCTAACATAATTAATTAGCCTTATTCAACATTAAGCTATGTGATCATGCATCTAATACACAAATAAACATAGCTTTGGAGAAGATCAAACATTACCTTGTAAGCTAGATGCAAGATCCAATCTACTTCTCCTTGTTGAAATTGTTGGAGAATCTCCAAGGTGTGCAAGCTTGACTTCAAGATCCAATATTGTTTCCAATGCTTCCAAGCTTCACTTCAAGATCCAATCTTGATTTCTCCTAGATGAAATGTTTTAGAGACCTCACAAGCTTCTCTAAACACTTCTCTAATTTAGGCTAATCTCTCAATATTTGCTTATACTTGTAATTGAACTTGCTAATTAAAACATTCCTAAAGCTTGCTATTTATAGCAAAACTTAGGCAATTTTTAATCAATAAATGTCTTATCAAATATAGGTGTATGCTTAATTAAATTCATCCAAATATTCATAATTAGGTGTGACTAATCCATTATTTACCACTTTGATTTAAATAAATTAAATCAAGACAATATTTACTTAATGGATTAGTTCAATGTCTACCACTTTGATTTAATCCAATTAAATCAAGACATATAGATTTACACCAATTAATACAAATTTGGAATTACCAAAATATCCTCAAATGGTAGAAATATTTATGAATTTACAATTAAGCCCTTTGTGTAATTTTGAATTAATCCAATTAATCCAAATAGGTCAAAGTAAATAATCAATGTTATCTAATAACACTTGATTATCTTGGTTGATAATTATAATATCGAATATTATATTTTATCAAAATTAATCGGCTACCCAAGTGCTCAACGAGTACACTTCATATTGGACTCTCTAAGTTCAGACACGTTCGTCATATAAGCCTAGCTAATATGTACGCAATTCGGCCACCTCTGAATTCGCGAAGAACACAAACGACATTTCTGAACTATACAAATCGAGGTATCACATATGTTTAACAATCCCTCCGTCGTAGGCTATCCGAGTTGTGCTTAGGAAACATAGAATATACCGTCAAGTTTCCGAGGCGCACATCTCATGTCGACATGTCCACGATTCTTCATAAATGATGCGATCCACCCTAGGTGATCGACTTTGGCCAAAGATTTAAGAATCGTGACTTTACTAACATGGATACCTAAACCCCTTAGGGTACTCATACGGGCCGACAGATCCTATCTTGCTTCGCACTTGATTACTGTGTGCATCGGTCCACACCCAACGAACATCTAGAGGCCAGACCATGAAAGGTTTCTGACATACATGGCATCTAAGTGTGGAGGATCTCACACAAAATCAATGCTATCCTATAGTCAAATGATTACATATGCTACTCGACTCGAGGAGATTCCTATTGACGGTGGTGTGTACTTCCAACTATTAGGAATCACATGTGAGTCATTCAGTATTCGCTCCGACGAATACCCACATGTCTATACGAGTTTCCAATACTCATGGTACATCGCGTTAAACCATCGGAACTCCAATTCCAGTATACGACATGTGCTAGTCTTATAGGTTATAGGAATTCGACCGTATTCCAAAACCAACGACTATGAATATTTATTTTAAGAATAGTTTACACCTAGTGTCAAAACTATTCTAAGGTCGATGTCATTCTTAGCATATCGATACATCAATTTAATATGCGTAATAACAATACCATTAATAGGGTATGAAATGAAAAATATAGTTATTTTATTAATAAATAATAAAATGTACAAATCGGATAGGCACTCCAAGCACCAACTCCATCAAACTCCCACTTGCTTAGTGCCAATCTGGATGGTACCGTAGTCCCATCTCCTCTACATGTTTATCGAATAACTTAGAGGTAAGGCTTTGTAAGTGGGTCTGCTATGTTGTCTTGTCCTTGAATCTTTAAGACCATTATGTCTTTTCGTTCGATTATCTCTCTAATTACGCGGTATTTTCTTTCCACATGTTTAGACTTGGAATGCGCCCTTGGCTCCTTAGCCTGCGCGATGGCTCCGTTATTATCACAGTATAATGGGATTGAATCTGTATACTAGGCACAATGCCAAGTTCTGTGATAAAATTTCTAATCCAAACAGCTTCTTTAGCAGCTTCTGAAGCCGCTATAAATTCCGCCTCAGTGTTGAATCAGCTGTTGAGCCTTGCTTTGAACAACGCCAACTAATAGCACCACCGTTAAGGGTAAATATGTATCCTGATGTAGATTTTCTATCATCTGGATCTCCTTGGAAGTCGGAGTCTGTATAACCCTTAATTTGTAGCTCATCTTCTCCATATATTAGAAACTTATCCTTGGTGCCTTTTAGATATTTTAGGATATGTTTCACGGCTGTCCAATGATCAATACCTGGATCAGATTGATATCGGCTGGTCACACTGACGCCGAAACTGATGTCAGGTCTAGTACATAACATAGCATACATTATGCTTCCAATACAAGAAGCATATGGCAAGTTAGACATCCTAACTCTCTCTTCCTCTGTCTGAGGTGCCATTTTCTTCGAAAGATGTATACCATATCGGAAAGGTACATTTGCTGTCTTACAGTTGGTAAAACTGTACCTTTCTAACATCTTGTCTATGTACGTTGACTGTGACAACCCTATAAGCTTCCTGATTCTATCTCGATAGAGCCTTATACCTAGTATATAGGAAGCTTCACCCATATCTTTCATGGAGAAGTTCTTGCAAAGGTAGGCTTTCACACTTTGCATCATCCCTATATCATTTCCTATGATAAGGATGTCATCTACATACAAGACTAGGAAAACTATCATGCTCCCACTAACTTTCTTATAAACACATGGTTCTTCATCATTTTTTATGAATCCAGATAATCTAATTATCTCATCAAAACGACGATTCCAACTTCGGGATGCCTGTTTAAGTCCATAAATAGACTTTTGGAGCTTACAAACCAAGTTTGAAGTCTCGCTGGATATGAAACCCTCTGGTTGTTCCATATAGATATCCTCTTCAAGAAATCCATTTAGGAAAGCTGTTTTCACATCCATCTGCCATATCTCATAGTCGTGATATGCAGCAATGGCTAAAAGAATCCTAATGGATTTTAACATGGCTACTGGTGAAAAAGTTTCCTCATAGTCAATCCCAGGACGTTGAGTATAACCTTTCGCTACCAGTCGGGCTTAAAGGTTTCCACCTTTCCATCGGGCCCTCGCTTCCTTTTGTAAACCCATTTACAGCCAATAGGTTTAACTCCTTCAGGAAGTTCAACTAAGTCCCAGACTTGATTGGCATGCATTGAATCCATTTCGGATTTCATGGCTTCCTGCCATTTTCCCGAATCGATATCCAATATCGCTTCCTTATACATAGTCGGATCTGTTTCCTCCAAGAGGAGAACATCAATGCTCACATCAGTTGTTAAAAATAGTCTCTCAGGAGGCCTTGATATTCTATTCGACTTACGTAAAACCTGTGTTGTAGATCCTTCCTAGTTGGATCTCTGGTTCCATATCAGGTTCCTTAATGTTGGGATCAAACTCATCAAGTTTAATCTCTCTACAATTCTCACTTTCTCTCAAAAATTGTTTTTCAAGAAAAGTTGCAAAGCGAACAATAAATACATTCCGTTGCTCATAATCGTAGAATTGATATCCCATAGAATTATCAGGATATCCAACGAACCTACATTTATACCCTCTGGGTGCTAGTTTATCCCGATGCGTAATTCTAACGTATGCAGGACAACCCCAATCTTTAAATGCTTAAGACTTGGATTTCTACCGAACCATATCTGATAGGGGGTCGTAGAAACAGAAACAGCTTTCGATGGAACTCTATTAAGTATGTAGGCAGCAGTTTGTAAAGCGTAACCCCAAAGGAAATAAGGAAGATTTGTATAGCTCATCATGGATCGCACAATATCCAATAAAGTACGATTTCTACGCTCAGACACTCCATTGTGTTGAGGTGTTCCTGGTGGACTATATTGGGCAAGAATTCCATTCTCCCTTAAATAATTTCTGAATTCTTCACTCATGTATTCACCTCCTCGATCTGATCTAAGGCATTTGATGAATTTACTCGTTTGTTTTTCTACTTCGTTTCGGAATATTTTGAACTTGTCAAATGTTTCCGACTTATGTTTCATAGATAGACATATCCATATCTAGACTTGTCATCTGTGAAAGTCACAAGTAAGAAGTTGAACCATCATGGGCGGCATGATTTAATGGACCACACACATCGCTGTGTATTAGCTCCAGTAAATCTCCAGCACGGTGTCCAACACCTTGAAATGGGGCCTTTGTCATCTTTCCTTGGATGCATGACTCACAAATTGGATAAGGATCTAAGGTAAGATTTTCAATCAAACCATCCTTTATTAATTTGGATAGACGTCTAACACCTATGTGGCCCAATCTCATATGCCATAATTCAGTATTATTTAGTTCAGACTTCCTACTTGTATTTTTCTCTATATTAAAGACATCTCTACATGTTTCCAAAACATAGTGACCGTTTGATAAAGAACATTCACATTTCAATAAATTTTCTTTATCATACAAACATAAAGTTTCATCCTTAATGTTTATTTTATAACCCTCTTTATCTAATATTGGCAGAGATATTATTTGTCTGATAAGTGAGGGTACATAATAACAGTCTCGTAAATCTAATTTACAACCATTAGGGAGATTTAAAATAACTGTTCCTATGGCTTTAACATCCAATGTCTCGCCATTGCCAACTCTAAGCTGGATCTCCCCTTTATCCAGCCTTCTTCTAACCCTCATTTCCTGCAGGGAATTGCAGATATGAGTAGGACTGCCAGTGTCTAACACCCATCCATTATTTGCATTTAAGGCTAATGAGATGTTAATAATTGGAAAAATACAAAGGGTACCTGAGGGTCCTGCTTTTCCTTTTAGCTTATTGGAATCCAAAAGTTTCATCAATGGATTAGAGGCAGCCATCTACAAGACAATATTTTTTAGTAGTAGCAGAACAATTTTTCATTTCAAAATAATAACACTAATATATTATGGAATTTTAAATCTATTAGTGCCCTCCCACTACTTTACGTAATTCCGTAATCTCAGAAAAATAGAAATTTAACTATCAAAATTTCATAGCGGGAAGTGGATCCTATGACATTTACTCCAGCCTCACACTCTGACGATATTGGCTTTTATAAACTCATTAGGTAGACCTCCAAGGTCAATCACATTATGTGACTCCTATTTTGGTCCTGAACCGTTTCTTATCCTCACACTAATGACGATATTGGTAAGATGTGTTCTAGGTGTATACTTGTCAATATGCACTAATGAGCTTTGTATGTACACCCTCACACTAATGACGATATTGGGTGACTACGTTAACCCATCACGCTACATCTAATGTTTTACCGGAGCGACCTAAGTTCCGAGCACTTATATCCTCACACTAATGACGATATTGGATATAAGTAGTAAGAACCAATTCATTCCCGTATTGACAAG
Organism: Zanthoxylum bungeanum; assembly: GCA_019454045.1. Taxonomy (NCBI): domain Eukaryota; kingdom Viridiplantae; phylum Streptophyta; class Magnoliopsida; order Sapindales; family Rutaceae; genus Zanthoxylum; species Zanthoxylum bungeanum. The sequence goes on along the minus strand of SKCR01023316.1, from coordinate 38,359 downwards.
ACGGGCCATCCAATAATGCTCCAACATTATTAATACTATTACTTAAAAGTAATCACCTAATCACGAGAGATTTATGACAATCAAGTCAATAATTTTATTAGGTCAAAATTTTAATTTAACACATGCCACATGTCCAATATGATTTATGCATAATTAAATTAAAATTACTATGGCATTGATTCAAAATATGTGTTGTGTGGTTAAGCCTTTGCTCTGATACCATTTTGTTAGGGCAGTTGTGGAACCTTTAGGGTCGGATCGGTGCCCCGAGCAGCGGAAATGGGTCTAACCCATGGATATCAAGTATGGATGTAATTTTAAAATTATTTAATGAAAAACTACATTCCATTATGAGTGTATAGGTAAAAACGGGACTGAAACGGAGTCCGGAAGCTCCCAAACGAAGCAAAACAAAATCAGTGTGCAAGAGGTACAGCGCTACAGTGCGTGCTACAGTGAGCGCGCACTGCGCGCGTTTACAGTGCGCGCTACAGTGCGCGCGGCACTGTAGCGCGCAGCTCTCTACCTTTTTTTTTTTATTTTATTTGAATGTTTTAAGTTGCAGCTCTCATTCCAGAGAGCTGCAACATTAGGGTCTATTACCCTAATAATATCCGGTCTATCCTAAACACTTCAAAAACACTCAAAATTAATTTTTAATTTCAAAACCAACATAAACACATGTTATAGAATAAAAATCTAGTTTTTCAAAATATTAAATATTTTTCCAAAAACATAAATTTATTCTAAATACGCATTTGCGTAAATTTTGAACAATACACAAACCATTTTAGAATCCAAATACGAAATGTCCCGTGAACAATTCTAGTCCACCTAAAGGTGGTCAAGTGAATCTAGAATGGTAGCCATAGCTCTAAGCATTAATCTAGAGTTCCAAACTCTAATTAATTATTCCATGTCCAACATGAATATTTTTGACCTAATTACAAGCATGTTGTGTTTATACTTCTAAAGTATCCTAACATAATTAATTAGCCTTATTCAACATTAAGCTATGTGATCATGCATCTAATACACAAATAAACATAGCTTTGGAGAAGATCAAACATTACCTTGTAAGCTAGATGCAAGATCCAATCTACTTCTCCTTGTTGAAATTGTTGGAGAATCTCCAAGGTGTGCAAGCTTGACTTCAAGATCCAATATTGTTTCCAATGCTTCCAAGCTTCACTTCAAGATCCAATCTTGATTTCTCCTAGATGAAATGTTTTAGAGACCTCACAAGCTTCTCTAAACACTTCTCTAATTTAGGCTAATCTCTCAATAATTTGCTTATACTTGTAATTGAACTTGCTAATTAAAACATTCCTAAAGCTTGCTATTTATAGCAAAACTTAGGCAATTTTTAATCAATAAATGTCTTATCAAATATTAGGTATGCTTAATTAAATTCATCCAAATATTCATAATTAGGTGTGACTAATCCCATTATTTACCACTTTGATTTAAATAAATTAAATCAAGACAATATTTACTTAATGGATTAGTTCAATGTCTACCACTTTGATTTAATCCAATTAAATCAAGACATATAGATTTACACCAATTAATACAAATTTGGAATTACCAAAATATCCTCAAATGGTAGAAATATTTATGAATTTACAATTAAGCCCTTTGTGTAATTTTGAATTAATCCAATTAATCCAAATAGGTCAAAGTAAATAATCAATGTTATCTAATAACACTTGATTATCTTGGTTGATAATTATAATATCGAATATTATATTTTATCAAAATTAATCGGCTACCCAAGTGCTCAACGAGTACACTTCATATTTGGACTCTCTAAGTTCAGACACGTTCGTCATATAAGCCTAGCTAATATGTACGCAATTCGGCCACCTCTGAATTCGCGAAGAACACAAACGAACGTTCTGAACTATACAAATCGAGGTTATCACATATGTTTAACAATCCCTCCGTCGTAGGCTATCCGAGTTGTGCTTAGGAAACATAGAATATACCGTCAAGTTTCCGAGGCGCACATCTCATGTCGACATGTCCACGATTCTTCATAAATGATGCGATCCACCCTAGGTGATCGACTTTGGCCAAAGATTTAAGAATCGTGACTTTACTAACATGGATACCTAAACCCCTTAGGGTACTTATACGGGCCGACAGATCCTATCTTGCTTCGCACTTGATTACTGTGTGCATCGGTCCACACCAACGAACATCTAGAGGCCAGACCATGAAAGGTTTCTGAATACATGGCATCTAAGTGTGGAGGATCTCACACAAAATCAATGCTATCCTATAGTCAAATGATTACATATGCTACTCGACTCGAGGAGATTCCTATTGACGGTGGTGTGTACTTCCAACTATTAGGAATCACATGTGAGTCATTCAGTATTCGCTCCGACGAATACCCACATGTCTATACGAGTTTCCAATACTCATGGTACATCGCGTTAAACCATCGGAACTCCAATTCCAGTATACGACATGTGCTAGTCTTATAGGTTATAGGAATTCGACCGTATTCCAAAACCAACGACTATGAATATTTATTTTAAGAATAGTTTACACCTAGTGTCAAAACTATTCTAAGGTCGATGTCATTCTTAGCATATCGATACATCAATTTAATATGCGTAATAACAATACCATTAATAGGGTATGAAATGAAAAATATAGTTATTTTATTAATAAATAATAAAATGTACAAATCGGATAGGCACTCCAAGCACCAACTCCATCAGTGCCTACCCCATATCACGTTCTTACCGATTTACAAGACATGGTTGGCTTCTAGCAAAGCACCGTGCCTCTCCAATTCTCCAGACATATTTTTTTAAGGAATACATAATCTATACCAGGCGTAGTATACTGAGTATTGTGTATTACGATCCAGTATCGGATGTCACATGCTAGGTCTGGGGCTGGAATTGTGTCTGCCCCGTACGAAGCATATATCGGATCGCTAACAACTAGTCTCTTTAATCGGATAATCATAACCATGTCATATTATCCCGATAGTTGCAATATATTAGAGTACCAGTTCTGTATCCCTACGTGATCATCATCTCCATATGACTGAAGTGACACTTCATTCTTGACATCACACCCAATACACTACGATACTCAATAAACCCAGAAGAGGCGTACATAAAACATGTTAAAGTCCCGGATGACCAAAACCAAAGCGTATTGATTGTCGCAAGTATTAGCGATGCAAGTCTAAGGTTAAGACCAAATACACCTACCCTGATTCGAATTCCCATAGACACATAGTCATACTACCAATGGGATTCTGAGGGGTCTATCCAGAGCGAAGTTGTTCCCGTACCATCGGTAAACAGAACCTCCTATTACACTTGTATGAGTATCCAAAACCCAAATATATGAGAACTATGTCGTTACGCTTCCATAACGCGCACAAGTGTAATACTAGCCTATTCCGCATTATCGAGGTCCAGTCTCGATAATACTACGACTAGAGATATTTAATGATTAAACCTTTCACGGATTGATACTGTCTCATATCTTCTTAATCCGGAACTAATCATAAGGACTTTTATCATTTATATATTCAAGTAATCTTATTACAAAATGATAAAATGGCAATTTCCTTTGTCATATAGTTAATTTGTAAAAAAACCACAATGTCTTTTACAAATAGTGATGTTATGGGTCATAATTGTCCAACAATCTCCCACTTGGCCTATAGCCAATCACTCAAGTATCTAACACCTGAACTATGTACATGTCGCTAAAACTTTTACTGAGAAATAGCCTTCGTCAGCGGATCTGCAATGTTGTCATATGATGCGACCTTCTCGATCTTCACATCGCCACAATGTATGATCTCATGAATCAGATGGAAACGTCGAAGTACATGCTTGGATCATTGATGAGACCGCGGTTCCTTAGCCTGCGATATAGCCTCGTTATTGTCACAATACAAAGGAATATGCTCAGCTGTTAACGGAACTACTCCTAATCCAATTAGGAATTTACGGATCCAAATGGCCTATTTTACTGCCTCAGCTGCAGCGATATATTTCCCTTCTATTGTTGAATCGGCAACAGTCTCTTTCTTGGAAGATTTCCAGCTCATTGCTCCGTTGTTCAAACAAAATATGTACCCGAATTGCGACTTACAGTCTTCTTCATCGGTTTGGAAACTTGCATCGGTAAACCCAGTTACCTCAAGTTCTCCATCTCCATAGATTAAGAAAGCATTCTTAGTTCCTCTAAGATACTTAAGGATGTTCTTAACCGCAACCCAGTGACCATCACATGGATCGGCCTGATAGCGACTACACATGCTCAAAGCATACGAGACATTAGGTCGCGTACATATCATGGCATGTATTATCGATCCTACTGCATAAGGGAATGTGATCCGGCTCATGTTGTTCTCTCATCTTGAGTTTTAAGACACAGGTCCTTAGATAGAGAGACGCCATGTGACAATGGCAACAGTCCCCTCTTAGACTGATCCATGTTGAATATTTTCAACACTCTGTCAATGTATGTGTTATGGGAGAGTCCAAATAGCTTTCTAGATCTATCCCAATAGATCTTTATTCCTAGAATAAAGGCTGCTTCTCCCAGATCTTTCATGGAGAATTTTAATGAAAGCCAAGCTTTCACCGATTGTAGCATGGGAATGTCATTTCCAAGAAGCAATACATCATCTACGTAAAGGACAATGAATGTCAGTACGCTCCCACTAACCTTCTTATATACACAAGATCATCCTCATTTTGAACGAAATCATATTTTTTTTGTTGGATTTTCTAGAGGTCCCAAGATCAAATCTAAGCATGAAACACAAGTGAATACAACGACGAAGTTGCGGAATACTTACATCGAGCGGTTGAGAGACGATTTGGCAACAAAAACGAACTAAAATTCTGCTCACTGTTGGGCGTGAACTGCTGTGACAGTGGCTGAAATAGGCTGCTGTTTTTGGCCATTTTGAACATAAAAAACGAGCTCCAAGCTTCATCAATACGTTCCCGGCTCATGGGGACTTCCCTATCACCTTCGCATTGATCTCGGAGTGTGCTAGCACTCTTGTTTTTGCATCAAAAACGCACTTGCTTCCCTTACTGCTCACTGTTTTTGCCCAGCCAAAACATAACAGAAAATGCGGTGAAAGAGAGGAAGAAGGAGAAGAAGAGAGAGAGGAGGGAAAATTGTGATCGTTTTTGTGTGTAATTTGTATCTAATACACATGAAATGAATTTTCATTTCATTTCACACACATTTGGCTTTAATTGCCAACCACACACATCACTCAAGTCACATCAAGTGAACTCAATCAATCAATCTAATCAATTGTCACATCACTCAAAGTGACATGATTTGACGCTTGATGTGACGCTAAATGCGACTAGCGATTTGACGCTTGATTTGACGAGCCGCGCTCGAATTCGAAATACGAATGCGCTCGCAAATAATCTCGGGCTCAGATTCGCTAATTCTAAATTAACGAATTTTCCATCGCGTCGTAATTAAATGATTACGCCTAGCGAAATCATTATTCACGTCGCTAACGAATTAATTCTAAATTAATTCGCTCGCCCGAATTAAATCTAATTTTAATTCCGCGTCGAAATCCAATTTCGTTTAATATATCAAATATATTAATTCCTCGATTAATTCCAATTACATTCATCTCTCTCTCTCTTAAATTGATATTTTATCCCAGATAAAATATCTCCGCAATTAATCCCAGATTAATTTTCTCTCTCATCACATTAATCCCAGATTAATAAAAGTGTGAGTCATACGTCATCGGTGAATCTTTGGGAAGCGACCCATGAGATCCCCGGATAATTCGGCAGTAAATACGGTCGTCGGAGTATCCGATCATGTACGTACCAAGTACTACGTTCTACTACGATTTACGAGACACGATCGGCTTCTAGCAAAGTACGAAGTCTACCCAATTCTCCGGTCATATTCATCTAAGAATATTTAAGATCTGTATCAGCGTAGTATACCAAGTATTGTGTATATCGGCCCAGTATCGGATAGTCACGTGCTAGGGCTGGGGCTGGATAAGTGTCTGCCCCGTCCGAAGCACATGTCGGATGTCTGGTAACTAGTCTCTATAATCGGATATGCATGACCTAGTCATAATATCCCGATGGTTGCGCAACACTTAAGAGCACTAATACCGTATCTTGCGTGACATCATCTCCACTATGACTGAAGTGATACTTCCGTCTTGACATCACACCCATACTCTACGATTCTCAATATACCCAGCAGTTGGCGTACATAGAACCGGTTAGAGTCCTAGACGACCAAAACTAAGTATATTGATTGTCGTAAGCATTAGCGGTGCAAGTCTCAGGTTAAGACCAAATACACCTACCCTGATGTCGGACTCCCATAGACACATAGTCATAATACCAATGGGATTCCGAGGGGTCTATCCAGAGCGAAGCTGTTTCCCGTACCATCGGTGAAACACAACCTCCTATCACACTTGCATAAGTATCCAATAGTTAAATTTATGAGAACTATGTCGTTGTGCCCTCACAACGCACACAAGTGCAATACTAGCCTATTCCGCATTATCGATGTCCTGTCTTGATAATACTCCGGCTAGGGATATTTAATGATTAATCCTTCGTGGACTGATACTGTCTCATATCATTCTCCGTCCAGGAATAAATCATAGGGACCTCTAATCATTTATACATCTAAGGTGATCTAATCACAAATGATAAGAGTGCAATCTCCTTTGTCACATAGTTAATTTGTACAACAACACCGTGATCTGTACAAATAGTGACGCTATGGGTCATATTATCCAACATTTTTATGATCTCATCAAAATGTTGGTTCCAAGAACACGATGCTTGCTTCAATCCATAAATGGATCGATTTAACTTGCAAACCTTGTTTGTATGTTTTGGTACAACAAAACCGTTAGGCTGTTGCATATAAAAATCCTCCAAAAGGTTTTCGTTAAGGAAAGCGGTTTTGACGTCCATCTGTCATATTTCATAATCGAAATATGCAGCAATAGAAAGCATTATCCGAATGGATTTAATCATGGCAACAAGTGAAAAAATTTCGTCGTAATCGACACCATGTCGTTGACGATACTTTTTTGCTACAAGCCTAGCTTTGTACATTTGTATGTTGCCATCCATGTCTGTCTTCTTCTTGAAGACCCATTTACAACCAATAGGCTTTACGCCTTCTGGTGCATCAACCAGTGTCCAAACTTGGTTTGTATACATGGAATCCATTTCGGACTTCATGGCTTCTTGCCATAAAGCGGAGTCGATATCTTGTATCGCTTCCTCATACGTAGCCGGCTTATTATCCTCAATAAGATTCATATCTACGTTAGGTGAGATCAGAAACCCATACCTCTCAGGTTGTTTTCTGACACTCTCTGACCAACGCGGTTCTTGTGTATTAGAAGATTGTGGTACAGTCTCATCCCTGATTAAATGTTCATGTTCCGTTTAAGAGTCGGTGCCAGGAACAGTATCATTCTGATTTTCATCGAGTTCTACTTTCCTCCCACTTACCACTGTATTTAGAAATTCCTTTTCGAGGTAAATCGTATGTAAAGCAAAAAATACCTTGTTCTCTTCTGGGTGGTAGAAGTAATATCATTTGGTTTCCCTAGGATAACCTACAAATATGCACTTATCTGATTTGGGTTCTAGTTTGATATCATCCAAATATTTAAGTATGCCCAGCATCCCTTAATCTTCAGGAATGAGAAACCCGATTTCTTTCCTGCCATATTTCATATGGAGTCTATTGAAAAAACTTTGACGGAACCTTATTCAAAATAAGTATTGTATTGTTCAATGCATATCCCCATAAGGAATTTGGAAGCTCAATGCAACTCATCATAGACCTTACCATGTCCAACAAAGTTCGGTTTCTCCGTTCGGACACACCGTTTAATTGAGGTGTTCCGGGAGGAGTCCACTGTGAAAGAATACCATACTCTTTCAAGTAATCAAGAAACTCATTGCTTAAGTATTCTCCACCACGGTCCGACCGTAATGTTTTAATACTTTTCTCAGTCTGTTTTTCTACTTCGTGTCGAAACTCTTTGAATTTCTCAAAGTTTTATGACTTGTGTCTCATAAGATACACATAACCATAACGCGATGCACCATCCATAAAGGTTACGAAGTATTCATATCCACCTCTAGCCTGGCTAGACATGGGCCCGCATACGTCACTATGAATGAGGGCTAACAGTTCGGTGGCACGTGCACCTTTACCACTAAAAGGTGTTTTAGGCATTTTTCCTAATAAACAAGATTCGCATACGTCATATGAATTGGATCAAATCTGTCCAAGTATCCACTCTTCGAAAGTGTGGATATGCAAGTCTTTTTAATATGTTCCAGACGACAATGCGACATTTAAGTTTCATCTTTGTTACTGAATTTAAGCCTTTTATTTGTTATGTTATATGTTTGAGATTGATTTATATTCAAAATATAAAGACCATTATTAACATCAGCACTGAATATCTCAAAATCATTTTTATAAACAAAACACCTTGTGTTTTTGAATACAAAAGTATACCCACATTGGTGTAAGACACAGAACTTGACGACGCTGTTCCAGGCTCAAGGCCTAGTCAGGAGTACGGAGTAGCCCACAGGGTAACTAAACCGGAGAAATAACATGGAGTCGCCACCTAGTGTGAACTGGGAAAATGATTTAAGGCGCACTCACCCCTCGCAAGGAAGACCTCAAACTGTTGGGTTCAGAATGTCCCTTACTTATGCCACTTGTAATAATTGAATTTGTGCAATAATTAACCAAGTCTACGCAACAACAACTAAATCTAAGTTTGCATACTAACTATATATCTAAGTTTGCATACTACCTATATCAAGTTTGCATGCATAAAAGTAAGTCGAAATAAAACGGTAAAACACACAATTTCATGAACATACTAGATAAATAATGCGGAAAGGGAAATAACAATGAACGGTAAAAGCATAAACATTAAAAATGAGCTACTAAGCATATGATATGGAAATAATAACTAAGGAAACAATCATGCAAAACATGATGAGGAATCTGTCCAATGTGTGCCGCGTTCGTGGTAGCGTTCGTAAACGCGTTCGAATGGTAAACAGATACAACACGCATTCGAGTAGCGTTTGATAACGCGTTCAAACAGGATCCACAAAAACGAACCTCTGTTGGTAAATTCTAAGGTCCCAAGATCAAATCAAGACATGAATTATGTGTGAACACATCAACGGAGGTAGCGGAATACTCACATTGATCGGTAGAGTCGATTTGAGACGATTCAAGCCCAAAAACGCACTGCCATGTAAGCCTACTGCATGCAGTCCACTGCCTACAAAACAGAAAATTAAGTGAAGAAACGGAGCTCCTAGCTTCGTCGGATGGATCCCGTCTCATGGTCGAACCTCCCTACCACCTTCGCAAGACTTGTAAGTGTGCTAGCACTTGATTTCTCACCATGAGAAACCACTCTTGCTTCCCTTTAGCTCACGCCCATTTTTGGTTCCAAACAGTGAACACTTTGTAGATTTCGTGAGGAGAAGAGAGAAATTTGAGAGAGAAAAATGTGTATAAGTTGTTAAATGATTTACCAAAAATCAATTTATATTTATGCCATAATTTATTAAATTAATAATAAAATTATGACACATAACATGCAATGGCTTAGAGTATAAAACACTCAATTTCCATGCAATAACATTGAGTGCATTGTACACAATCTACATGCAATGACATTGAGTACAATGTACACAATCTACATGCAAAGCATTAGAATGACATGTGTCATGTGGGCCCCACACGTTCCCAAATGAAAGTGGGCCCACGTGCACTCACGCGTTCGGGTTCGATATTTCCGAAATACCGAGCTTACGTCGCGACGTTAATTCAATCGAATTTAAATAAATAATCGCCCCCGGCGAAATTATTATTTACGTCGCTAACGAATTAATTCTAATTAACTCGTTTGCCCGAATTAAAATCTAATTTTAATTCCGCGTCGAAATCTAATTTCGTCTAATATATCGAATATATTAATACATCGATTAATTCCGAATTAATCGTTCTCTCTCTTTAGACGACATTTTATCCCGGATAAAATATCTCCGTTATTAATCCTAGATTAATTTTCTCTCTCTTCTATATAATCCCAGATTATTCAAGAGTGCAAGTTGTGCGTCATCGGTGGATTATCGGGAAGCGACCCATGAGATCCCCGGATAAGTTGGCAGTAAATACGGTCGTCGGAGTGCCCGAATCACGTACGTACCAAGTACTACGTTCTACCGATTTACGAGACAAGGTCGACTCCTAGCAAAGCACCAAGTCTTCCCAAGTTCTCCGGACATATTCATCAAAGAATATCTAGATCTGTATCAAGCGTAGTATACAATTGTATTGTGTATATCGGCCCAGTATCGGATAATCACGTGCTAGGGCTGGGGCTGGATAAGTGTCTGCCCCGTCCGAAACACATATCGGATGTCTGGTAACTAGTCTCTATAATCGGATATTCATGACCTGGTCATAATATCACGATTGGATGCGCATCACTTTAAGAGCACTAATACCGTATCCTGCGTGACATCATCTCCATTATGACTGGAGTGACACTTCCGTCTTGACATCACATCCAATACACTACGATTCTCTGATAAACCCAGAAGAGGTGAACACAGAACCAGTTAAGATCCCCCACCACCAAAACTAAAGTTTACCGATTGTCGTAAGTATTAGCGATGTAAGTCTCAGGTTAAGACTATACACACCTACCTTGATTTCGGCCTCCCATAGACACCTAGTCATAATACCAATGGGATTCCGAAGGGTCTATCCAGAGCGAAGCTGTTTCCCGTACCATCGGTGAAACACGACCTCCTATCGCACTTGCACAAGTATCCAATACTTATATATATGAGAACTATGCCGTTGTGCCCTCACAACGCGCACAAGTGCAATACTAGTCTATATTCCGCATTATCGATGTCCAGTCTCGATAATACTACGACTAGGGATATTTAATGATTAAACCTTTGGGGACTGATACTGTCTCATATCATTCTCAGTCCAGGAACTAATCATAGGGACCTCTCTTCATTTATATATCTATGGTGATCTAATCACAAACGATGAGAGTGCAATTTCCTTATTACATAGTTAATTTGCTACAACAACACAATGATCTGTGCAAATAGTGACGCTATGGGTCATATTATCCAACAATCTCCCACTTGGCACGTAGCGAGTCACTCAAGTGTCCTACACTCGAACTATGTACAATTCGCTCAAATTGCTGAGGAAAGGTTTTCGTCAGCGGATTTGCTTAATTATCGTCTGACGCGATTTACACGATCATCACATCGCCACGATGTATGATCCGAACGAATCAGATGATACAGAAGTATATATCTGGATCGTCGATGAGACCTTTAATTCCTTAGCCTATGCTGACGCCTAGCTCAGCTGCTAACAGAACTTTATCTAATCTTATTAGATTTATTTCTACCCAGATGGTCTTCTATTGCTGCCTCAGCTGCAGCAATGATCCGCATTTGTTGTTTATTCGGCAACAGTTATCTTGCTAGGAAGATTTCCAGCTCACTGTCCGGTGTTCAAACTTTATAGTACCGCAGTATTTACCGGTTTGGAAACTTGCAGCAGTGATCCCAGTCACTTCAAGTTCTCCATCTCCATAGTTTAAGACAACATCTTTAGTTCTCTCAGATACTAACAGATGTTTTTAATCTTCAATCCAGTGACTGTCACTTGGATTGACCCGATTGTGACTCCATATGCTCGAAGCGTATGAGACACCAATACAAGTACATTTTAAATGTACAATTTCCCAGAGAGTGTTAACAACTCCAAATCTATCCCAGTAGATCTTTATTCCTGAATAAAGGTTGTTACTCCCCAGAATTCTACGGAGAATTTCTATTGAAAGAATATCTATGAAAGCCAAGCTTTCACCAATTGCTTTATGGGAATTTCACTGTCAGTGCGCTCTCCCACTAACCTCCTTATATACACAAGAATTATTTCGTTTTGAGTCAAATCATAACCATTATGATTATTTCAAAACAACAGTTCCAAGAACCTTATGCTTGCATCAATCCAAACATGGATCGAATAACCCGCAAACCTGGTTTGTCGGTTATACAAAATCGTCAGGATGTTGTAAACATCCTCCAAAAGGTTTCCTTTTCAGGAAAGCGATTTTGATTTGTAACTGACATATTTCATCAATGAAATATACAGTTATCAACAAGCATCTTCAAAATGGATTTATCATGGCAACAGGTAAAAGGTTGAACCGTTATTAACATAATGTTGATAACGATACCTTTCCGTCAAAAGCCCTGCTTTGTACGTTGGTATGTTGCCTTCCATGTATGTCTTCCTTGAAGACGTTTAATGTACCATAGGCACAACGCCTTGTGGTACAACAACTAGTATCCAAACATAGTTGTTATACATGGAATCCATTTCGGACTCATGGCACTTTGCCATAACAGGGAGTCGATACCTCGTATCACTTCCTCTAAACGTAGTCAGATGGTACACCACCATAAGATTGACATCTTTATGGGGTGAGATCAGAAACCCATACCCTAGGTTGTTTTCTGACTCTATCCGATCTACTAGTTTCTTGTGTATTTGAAGATTAATGGTATAGATTCATCATAGATGAACTATTTGTGTTCCATTAAGGACTTCGTGCCTTGATCAGTATTACTCCCGATTTTCATCGAGTATCACTATCCTCCCACTGACCACTGCATATCGGTATTCCTCTCAGGAAAACCGCATGGTGAGCAACAATTACATTGTTCTCATGTGGGATTTACAAGTACTATATTTAAGGTTTCCCTTAGGATAACTTATATTGGCACTTATCCAATTTGGGTCCTTAGTTTGGTATCATCCAAACGCTATGCCTCGCATACCCAAATTATCAGGAATGAGAAACCTCGTTTCTTCCCTGTTCATATCCTATATGATATCTGTCAAACAGATTTATATGGAACCTTATTCTAAATAAGTTTTGCACTGTTAATACATATCCTGTTGAAGGAAATAGTAGCTCAGAGCGACTCGTGATAAACCTTATTATGTCCAACAAAATTCGGTTTTTGGTTCGGACACACCGTTTAACTAACGTGTCTCGGGAGGAGTCCTCATACGAAAGAATACCGTACTCTTTCATTTACATATGAAACTTACTGCTTAAGTATTTTCCATTACGGTTTCACCGTGGCGGAATAATACTATAGCCGATCTGTTTGTCTACTTCGTGTCGAAACTCTAAAGTTTCCGATCTGTGTTCTTCAAAAGAAACACATAACCACAACGTGATGTCACATCCGTTAAGGTCACGAAATATTCATGTTCACATCTAGCCTAGCTAGATATGGGCCCACTTACTTCACCATGAATAGGGCTAACAGATCGGTGGCCCTTTTACTATTACCAAGTAAATAGTATTTTAGGTATTTTACCTAATAAACTAGATTCGCAGACCTTATTTGAATAGTCAAATCAGTCCTAGTACCCACTCTACAAAAGTGTGGATATACGAGTCTTGTTTAATAAACTAGATTCGTAGACCTTATTTGAATAGTCAAATCAGTCCTAGTACCCACTCTTCAAAAGTGTGGATATACGAGTCTTGTTTAATTGTGTCCCAGACAACAATGCCACAAATAAGTCTCATTGATCAAATCAATTTGAGCTATTTATTTGTCATTTTATATGTTTGAGATTTTATTTATATTCAAAATATAAATTCTGTATTTATCTCAGTATCATCTTTATATATTGAAACACTTTAGTGTTCTAGAATATAAAGGTTTTATCCGCAATGGATTAAACACTGATATAGAGATAATGTCTCTATTAAACTAGTTACATTATAACATTTCCTAATTTAAGTACATACCCAAAGGGTAGTTCCTAAACTTAGGTATCTACGGTCGAAACAGCGACTTTCGTCCCGTTTCCGATTCGCAGAGAAATCTCGGCTTGAAGCCAGTATCCAGCTCACAGCGGATTCTGAACGTCAATACATATATTTTATGTACCACACTAAGTATTTAAAATCCAATTTAATATACTAGTGAACATAACTTTGACAAATATTTTAAAGTTAGAGCCTCGCCCTTTCTTTAATTCCTTCGTGTCTTCCATATCCAAATGGTAGTCACTTTGGGATATGTCAATTATCCTTTTCAATATTTCACAAACCTTGGCCAAGCCTTGGGTTTCGGAATATCGAAACGATGTGCACCTTGTGCTACATGCCCAATTGCAAACTTTGACTTTTCTCCACTAGAATAGTCAATTAATTCTCCAAGAATTATTAATTGCAATTTTAATACTTTTAAATCTAAAGATAGATTTATTGTAAGTATATTAATTAAGCACTAAAGTCATCATCACATAAATCTTCCAAAGACTTTATGCTCTACTATTTGCTTAATTATGGGCTTAGTAATAATAAGTTATTTTATCAAATAAATTAACCTATTATTAATTCCCAATTGAAAATTAAATCATTTAAAACATTTAATCCAAGGATTATATATTTTAAATATTCAACCTTTTCAATTCTTTACTTGATTTTAATAGTCCAACTATTTAATCAAATTATTAAGGTACTATTTATTATAATGATTACAATAATCCAATTATTTAATCAACTATAATTTTAATATTGATTACTATAATCCCATTATAAAATCAACTATCATTTAATTCAATTATATTGATTACTATAATCCAATTACAAAATCAACTATATATTGAATGAGTTTGTATATAGTCCAACTATATATATTTATTAAAACAACATAAAATATTAGTCCGACTAATACTTTTGATAAATATGACGAGTAAAATAAAATGAGCGTGTTTAGCGAGTATTCGAACGAATGTTGCAAATTCAATACTTGCCTCCCACTATTTTTCGTCGAGCCTCTAACCCTCTGTCGAGTACTCGGGAAACCGTGTTTCCTAGTGGGCTAGGATCCCGTTAAATATCACACAATCTTGACTTTGGCCAACAAATTGTATGATAATTAACTAGGTAGATCTCTAAGATCAATTGGATCTCATCCAATTCCTAGATCCGGTTAGGTGGACATCCAAGTCCTAAACATATATCTTATATATGCCTATATATCCAATATATATACCCTAACCTTTTTCCTCTGAATCAACTAGGCCTTGGCTTTGGCACAACAAACCTATGATCCCAGTCAAGCGCGGACCCATTGACCATGGAGGCTTCGTAATCAATGTCAATGGACAAGAAGTGGTCTTGACTTTGGCCAACAAACCACAACTTGGACACGACACCGATATAGAACAAAGCCTCGTGATTAAAACACATCTTTGATGGACAAGGGCTTGACTTTGGCCAACAACCCCTGCCAATCTCGGATCTTGAGTAAGAATCACTCAATGGAAGGAAAAACGCATGATATTTAATGAGGGTTTTTCGCGTGCAAATTGGCTACCAATTTAATTATCTTTGTTAAGGTCTCATCATCATACACCCTTAAACATGCATTCTAAATACATAATAAAGCGAGTATGAAATAAATAATAATGATATGCGGATGGATACTTAACACATTGATCCTAGATCAAATCTCTCCCTTTCTCACTCAAGCTAGCACTTGTACTACTTCTACCCGTTACACTACACTTCTAAAGAAACCTCATATACATAGAGGGGAATAGGTGAGAAGAGAATACAAAGAGAAAGAAGGTGATAAGGCTGGACACGCAGGTCCAATTTAATAAATCGAATTTATTACAACAATTTCTAAAATTGCCCACCCGACTAATATCCATCCGATATACATTATTCATTCAACACAACCACGTATTCACACACATAAGCATGCTATCAATCAATCTAATCAAATTAATTAATCTGATAATTAAGTGATCATCCAATGTTCAAACAACGATTTGATTTTGTTCGAGTCAAACTCGTTTTTGCGAATAAGTACTCAAAGTACGAATTCATGAATTAAATTAAACTACATCATTAAATCTAATTTAACATGTATTTAATACTAATTCATATTCAATTCCAAATTAAATATTACACTTTTATTCAATAAACCTTTTCGATTTAAATTCCAAATTTAATCGTAACGCGTCTCAAAGACCGATTAACGTCCAACGTCAATTCAATTAAAGTCCAATGGGCTTTTGATTGATTTCTTAAGGCGTGGACTTTTGGTCAACTCGGGTCAAACCGATAACCAAAGTCCAATCCGGGATTTACCCCATAAGCCCATAAATCAATCTTGGCCCATTAGGCCCAATTGAACATTAAAGGTTCATTAGTCGCAATTGGGCTTTATGGTTAAGGTTTTGGGCCCAATTGGATCCAATCCACTTGGCCTAAACCAAACTTGATAAATCAAGCCCAATAGCCCAAATACAACAATTCAAGCCAAATCCAATTTAAGCCTAAATAATTAAATTACACTAATCCAATTACGCAATTTAATTACCTAAAGTGCATTATATGATTAATCAACTAAATCAACATTTTAAAAACACCAAATTAGTCTTATTAATCATATTCAATTCATTATCATGTCAACACACATAATGAAAAATCAAACCATTTACATGCTTTCATGCTCTCGGCCAAGGAGGGATTTTGTGTCCGATTTGGTTTCGATCCAATCGAACCTACAATCGACATCAAATCACCATCCAATTTGATTTTATACACATCCAATGTCACAAAATCAAAATTACAAGACAACATTAGGGCATATCACATTCGGCCAAGGTGGAATTTTTGGGAAAATCATCCAATGCATTTTTCATAAAATTGATTCCATGTAACATCATTCTATATACATGTAAGCATTCTTATTCATCAAATTTCACAAGACATGCTTCAATCAATTTCATCACACAAATCACACCATTCGGCCAACATCAATATTTGGGGAAAATTATTCCAAATCAATTTTCAACAAATTGGTCCAACCAAAATGCAATAAACATGTTATAAGCATACTCAAACAAGCAATTTATTCAAATCATGCTCAACAAACATTTACCCAAATTTTAAGCCCTACAAATTTCATGCTTGCAACATTAGCTCATGATGCCATTGTTGGTTAAATTCTAAGGTCCCAAGATCAAATCAAGACATGAAATTATGTGTGAACACATCAACGGAGGTAGCGGAATACTCACATTGATCGGTAGAGTCGATTTGGAGACGATTCAAGCCCAAAAACGCACTGCCATGTAAGCCTACTGCATGCAGTCCACTGCCTACAAAAACAGAAAATTAAGTGAAGAAACGGAGCTCCTAGCTTCGTCGGATGGATCCCGTCTCATGGTCGAACCTCCCTACCACCTTCGCAAGACTTGTAAGTGTGCTAGCACTTGATTTCTCACCATGAGAAACCACTCTTGCTTCCCTTTAGCTCACGGTTTTTGGTTCCAAAAACAGTCCACACTTTTAGATTTCGTGAGGAGAAGAGAGAATTTGAGAGAGAAAAATGTGTATTAAGTTGTCAAATGATTTACCAAAAATCAATTTATATTTATGCCATAATTTATTAAATTAATAATAAAATTATGACACATAACATGCAATGGCTTAGAGTGTAAAACACTCAATTTCCATGCAATAACATTGAGTGCATTGTACACAATCTACATGCAATGACATTGAGTACAATGTACACAATCTACATGCAAAGCATTAGAATGACATGTGTCATGTGGGCCCCACACGTTCCCAAATGAAAGTGGGCCCACGTGCACTCACGCGTTCGGGTTCGATATTTCCGAAATACCGAGCTTACGTCGCGACGTTAATTCAATCGAATTTAAATAAATAATCGCCCCCGGCGAAATTATTATTTACGTCGCTAACGAATTAATTCTTAATTAACTCGTTTGCCCGAATTAAAATCTAATTTTAATTCCGCGTCGAAATCTAATTTCGTCTAATATATCGAATATATTAATACATCGATTAATTCCGAATTAATCGTTCTCTCTCTTTAGACGACATTTTATCCCGGATAAAATATCTCCGTTATTAATCCTAGATTAATTTTCTCTCTCTTCTATATAATCCCAGATTATTCAAGAGTGCGAGTTGTGCGTCATCGGTGGATTATCGGGAAGCGACCCATGAGATCCCCGGATAAGTTGGCAGTAAATACGGTCGTCGGAGTGCCCGAATCACGTACGTACCAAGTACTACGTTCTACCGATTTACGAGACAAGGTCGACTCCTAGCAAAGCACCAAGTCTTCCCAAGTTCTCCGGACATATTCATCAAAGAATATCTAGATCTGTATCAAGCGTAGTATACAATTGTATTGTGCATATCGGCCCAGTATCGGATAATCACGTGCTAGGGCTGGGGCTGGATAAGTGTCTGCCCCGTCCGAAACACATATCGGATGTCTGGTAACTAGTCTCTATAATCGGATATTCATGACCTGGTCATAATATCACGATTGGATGCGCATCACTTTAAGAGCACTAATACCGTATCCTGCGTGACATCATCTCCATTATGACTGGAGTGACACTTCCGTCTTGACATCACATCCAATACACTACGATTCTCTGATAAACCCAGAAGGGTGAACACAGAACCAGTTAAGATCCCCCACCACCAAAACTAAAGTTTACCGATTGTCGTAAGTATTAGCGATGTAAGTCTCAGGTTAAGACTATACACACCTACCTTGATTTCGGCCTCCCATAGACACCTAGTCATAATACCAATGGGATTCCGAAGGGTCTATCCAGAGCGAAGCTGTTTCCCGTACCATCGGTGAAACACGACCTCCTATCGCACTTGCACAAGTATCCAATACTTATATATATGAGAACTATGCCGTTGTGCCCTCACAACGCGCACAAGTGCAATACTAGTCTATTCCGCATTATCGATGTCCAGTCTCGATAATACTACGACTAGGGATATTTAATGATTAAACCTTTGGGGACTGATACTGTCTCATATCATTCTCAGTCCAGGAACTAATCATAGGGACCTCTCTTCATTTATATATCTATGGTGATCTAATCACAAACGATGAGAGTGCAATTTCCTTATTACATAGTTAATTTGCTACAACAACACAATGATCTGTGCAAATAGTGACGCTATGGGTCATATTATCCAACAACCTCTAGATCACATAAACACCTAAATCATGAATAAAAAAGAAAATACTAAACAACTAAATCATGCATAAGGAAATACATACTAAATGATTAAATCAAGATAAACATAAGATTGGATGAAACACATATGTGTGTCCTCTCAAGTGGTACGTGGAGTTGTTTCCCAAGTACAAACTGCTTAGCCCGTCCATATTCGGATTCGGCTAAGAAGTTACGTCGGGTTTCCATCCGATATACAACAGAGATAACACATATTTCATTCATCCCATGGCCAACAAAATCATGAATCCACAATACAAATGTGAAGAAATAATAACAAAAGAACGGGAATAAATAAAAGGTGCCCTCAAGTTCTAACCTTTTAAGTCGTCTCTTGGAAGTGTGGTATCGACCGTGGAAGGGATAATGCTTCCGCAACTCCTCTAGTTCACTGTCTTGTTTTCCTTTGTTGCCTCGCTGTTTCGGGCGTCTATTTCCTCTGTTTTGGGCTCTATTTCTCTGTTTTTTCTGTCGTTTTTGGACTATTTAAAGGTGTAATTTAGAGGTGATTTGGGCTGCGTTTTGCGGTAATTGAAGGCTGATTTTCAGGGTGTTGTTTGCAGTAATTAAAAGGGTTTCAGGGCTGTGATTTTCATTGATGCAAAGGCTGTTCTGGACTGTGATTTTCGATGATGGAGGGGGTGTGTTCTCTGGCTGTGATTTTCGGATGCAGGGCTATTTTAGTTGCCATTTTGCGGTGATGGAGGGATATTTTAGGTTACAGGTATGCGGCTGTGTGAGGGATTTTTCTGGACTACAGTTCACGGCAATGAAGGACTATTTTTCTATGCTTTGGGCGTGAATCAATTAGGGTGTGAAGAGTTGGTTTTCGCTTCTTTTATAGGAAAAGCTTGGGGTTATCCTTATGCGAATAGGGAATGGATTTTGTGTAATTATGGGGATATCTTGTAATTAGTGTGCTATAAGAAAAAATCTATTTAATTAGGGATGTGATTTGATTTCTTCTATTTTGATTAGGGATATGATTTAATTGAATTAGTAAAGTGTTTAATGAGATTTGATTTGAATCTTTTAATTTGGGAAGGTGATTTGTCTTGATTTTAGCATGTGTTTAATGTGTGATTTTATTATTTTGGAATGCTTTGGGCGTGGCTTTGGTCTTCTTACGCGTGAGTTTGGTCTACTTTGGTGGGCTTGTGACCGGTGCGTAATCACACGCGTATAACGCAAGCGCATGTATTGTTCAAGTAGTATAAAAAGTATCGATCCCACGAGGACTTAATACCTAATCTATTAATTTTATGAGGTCAAATGATTACTAGTATCTAACAGGTTGATTGATTGATTTGACATGGTGATGATTTTGAATTTATAAACAAGTAAATAAAATTGCGCGAAAGTAGGTTTAAGAAAATTCAATATTAGAAAACTATCTAGGGTTGTGAATCTTCCAATATCACTTTAAAGATGAAGTGGTTATTTCATTTTTGTGTAATATATCGGTTTACTAACCTGGAACACTAAATTATGCGAAAGCCTATGTCGATGGTCAGACGCAAATACCCAGTATAACCCAATTGAACCATATGTCTATGTCAACCAAATTACCTGGATTCATTAAGTTTAAGTTCCAATTATGGCTACCGCCGCCCGACAGGTATATGTCTATCCTGTAAGGAAATCTATTAAAGTGTTAAATATCTTCAAGGAAGATCGTGGGCTATTAAATTTAAGGCTGAAACCTAAAATTCCTTTGTCAAGTTTATTTTAGATTTACCAGATCAATCTTATTAATGGCCAATTAACAAGACGCATTAAGCTTAAGACTTAATAAGTAAACCTTTAAATTACCCAAACTATAAAATAACCCCTTATAAACTGGTGATATTGGATTTCATCACAACCCCAGATAACTGGCTTAGTTACGACACATATTTACGGGTAGTAAAAACTAAAATAAATAAATAAAAGACATATAAGTGAAAAATGCTGAAAAGTAACTGACGGAAAGTAAATGCTGAAATTAAATACTGAAAATTAAATGCTGAAAGTAAATACTGAAAGTAAATTACTGAAAGTAAATGCTGAAAGTAAATTGCTGAAAAGTAAATTGCTGAAAAGTAAATGCTTGAAAGTAAATTACTGAAAAGTAAAAAAGTAAAAGTACAATAAAAGAAAATGTTGAGGTAAAGGATCCACTTTTATTACTTCTATTTTAGATATCTCGCTTAATATAATATATTAACTTTGCATGATAATTACCAACCATCCATATAGGCGGTATCCAGATTAAATCAAATAATAATTAATTATCAACCAACCAATCATGCGGTATCCAGTTTAGTCAGGTTAAAACCAATTTAAATAATTACAAACCGACCAATATGGCGGTATCCTCGTTAAGTCAGGTTTTAACTAGTTTATATATTATAATTTAGGGAGATTAATCTAAATATTAGTAATAAAAGTTTTACCTTTTACCCCAGCAAAGGGGAGTTACTCCTCATTACTGAAAAGTAAAAAACTGAAAATTAAAGAAAGAAAAGTATTGTGCGTAAAAGTAAATTGCGGAAAGTAAAAACTGAAAAGTAAAGAAAAGAAAGTGCGAAAGCGGAAATTAATTACTGAAAGCTGTAAATAAACAAACAAGATACAATCTTCTTAGTATTCTTAAGGAATTCCTTAGAAGAAAGTATGAATTTACAAATGAAATGCCTTGGTATTTATAGGTAAAATTTTACCTCCATCAAATTATCCACCAAATCCATTATTAATTGCTCCACTAATTTCTTATCATGTTTGGTGGTGATTTGATAATTTTTATTATTTATTTATTAATTTATTTTTTGCTTTGAAAATGACTTTAATAATTACACACAACACACTTCTGGATGGTTCATCAATTTCGGGCATGAAATCTTCAGAATTCGAATTTATTTTGTATTTCAAAGTTGTAGATCTTTGAGTCTTCTTTAATCTGGAACTTGAATCAGCTCAATCCAATATCGGAGTAAAAGGTTATGCCCAAAATACGACAGATGCATAAAACTGGAATTTCCAAAACTGCACTTCGTTAAAACACCCTTTCAAGTTTCCAATCTCCAAAATTAATATTTCAAGTCCAATTTTAGCCCTTATTTGACCCACTTTTCGTCCTAAATGATTTCATTGTGTCCCAATATTATTTTATCTGCAAAATAAACTAAAACACATCAAAACGTTCATCAAATCCGAGAAACTAAACAAAATATTAAGTAAAATGGGCGGTAAAAATTGATATATTTTCCGCTCATCAGCTTGGTGATGTGTGGGCTTGGTGTGTGACTTGCGGGGGTTTGAGCCAAGGATGAATTTTAAAACATAGGTCCAACGAGCGAACCCACAGCTAAGCAAACAAATTTAGTCCAACAAGATATCAATTTCTGACTTTTCCCTTCAAACGTTCGTTTCCCGCGACTTCCACAACTTAAAGAGGTAGTGTCTCCATATGAGACTCATTATCGGGACTTATATGCAAAAATACAGTGCCTACAGTCACCCCCACTTTGATGGGACTTGTGCAGTGTGTGACAATGACAATCCTATCAAAGTTACGCAATGCATTTTTACTTACCTGGCTCGCCAGCTGACACCTGACTTGCCTGCTGTATCGAACTGAGTTGATGACGCAGTAGGCCTCAACCCTGGGACGCATCCCGGAACTGCAACTGATGATGTAGTGGGTCCTCGACCCTGGGACGCATCCCGGAACTACAACTGTTGATACAGTGGTTCATCGACCCTGGGACGCATCCCAATAATTGTAACGAACAACGGGGGCCTCGACCCTGGGACGCATCCCAATACCACTGACAATGTGGGCCTCGACCCTAGGACGAATCCCAAAACTTATGATGTAGTGGGTCATCGACCCTGGGACGCATCCCGGAACTACAACTGATGACGCAGTGGGCCTCGACCCTGGGACGCATCCTGGAACTGCTGACAATGGGGGCCTCGACCATGGGACGCATCCCAAAAATGATACTGATGCGGATGCGGGCCTCGACCCAGTGACTCATCCCCAAAACTAATACTGATACTGATGCGGGCCTTGTCCCCGGGACTTATCTCCAAAACTGATATTGATGCTGATGCAGGGCTCGACCCCGAGACTCATCCCCAAAACTGATACTGATGCTCATGCGGGTCTATTCCAGAACCGTGCTGTATGAGAAATGGTAGACTGGTTGCCCCCAGTCTCGGTTCATTTTTCTGTTCTTTGCTGTTTTCATTAGGTCAAGGTAGATCTCCTGATGTGGTGTCTCATACCAACAAACTGTACTGCTTCTCATGAGATAATCCTGATAGCTAAACATATTTTTGTCCTCAACGGATGCTTCGTGTCAAAACCAGAGAACCTTCAAAGTATTTAATACACTCAAATCCGCTCGTCTAAATGAGTAATCTGAACTAGACTCCTAGTGTGTGTGTGCCAAGGCTCTTTCATAGCTTAATCCTTAAGTAAGCCAACTCGGTGATTTTGTCTCGGAGAATTGGATCAGTGGGTCTGACCAACCGGGATGTCTTAATCATACTCTGTGATTACTTTCTCGTACTCAACATGATATGGTTTTCTGCTTCTTTTCTTTCGTCTCTTTCTTTTCTTTTTTTCATTTTGAACTTCTTTTCTTTTTTCTCTTTTTCTTTTTCTTTTTCTCTTTTCTTTTTTTCTCTTTTTTTTTTCTCGACACACCTACCCTTTAAGGTAGCATTTCTCCTTATGGTGGTCCTAATACTTGCCCATGGGTAGCTTCACACTTATCGGTTATAGGTGGTCTATTTTTTTTCTTTTCTTTTCAGAGACTTTTTCTTTGTTTCCAACCATATCATATATCGTAACATAAGTAAGCCAGGATGGACATCTAGGCAAACGGTCATTCACTGATTCACCATCTCTTCAACTAGTCATCTCACCGACCACTCAGGCTTCTACTACTAAAATCCCGTAATCGAGTGCTCGTGAGTCTAGCCGAGATCAATCCACTCAGAATACCAGATGAGAGCACATCTCGCACTTATCGTTTCTAAGGTTTCACCCTACAGCAAACAATTTCATCACCGAACATATGCCTAACCATCAAGACTTTTCTCTCTCTCTCTCTCTCTCTCTCTCTCTCTCTTTTTCACTCCACTGGAATTTTTCCTTCCAACCGCTGATAATGTGGGCCTCGCCTCCTGGGATTCCTTTCCCAAAACTGATACCGGTGTGGGCCTCAACCCTGGGACTCATCCCTGAAACTGGCAGTGATGCGGGCCTCAACCGTGGGATTCATCCCTGAAACTAATATTCATATGTTGCTGCTTCTGGTTGGCTTCCATTTGCCGCTTTCTTCTTTTCTTCTTTGAAACCTGTGAATACAAAATAAAACAAAACACAACAAAACAAAACAAAAGAATGCAAATACGTTACGTGTATGCATGCATGCATGAATGGATTTCCTATTCTGTTAGGTTAGGTCTTCCGCCAGTCCTCTTGGTGATCGTTCGACCTTCTCTTCCTTAGGCAAAATACTGCTTCAATCTGTCCACGTTGATCGGCTCAGTGAACGCGTTCCCTTCCAAGTCTGACAGCCTCACTGCCCCATTTCCCATTACTTTCTGGACTATGTAGGGTCCTTCCCAATTAGGTCTGAACTTTCCTCTCGGGTATGTCGTCGACGGATTTGACTGCTTAAGCACCAGATCACCCTTTATGATCTTGGTAGGACTCACCTTATTGTTGAATGCTCGAGCCAACCTCTTCTGGTATAACTGCATATGACACAAGGACTTCATTCTCTTCTCATCCAGCAGTGCCAACTGTTCAAATCTCTGCGAGGCCCAATCTTGTTCAGGTAACTCTGTTTTCGCTAACCCGCATGGACTGTATCTCAACTTCCCCTGGCAGTACTACTTCCATTTCGTAGACCAAAGAGTAAGGTGTGGCTCCCGTTACTGTTCTCACCGAAGTTCTGTACCCCCACAGGGCATACGGTAGCTTGTCGGCCCAATCTTTGTAGTTTTCCGTCATCTTGGATAACATCTTCTTTATTGTCTTATTGGCCGCCTCGACTGCCCCATTTGCTTGTGGTCGGTAAGGTGACGACTTATGAAGCCTATCTCGTACTTCTGTAGCATTACCTTTGTTTCTCCTTGGAACTGGACTCCATTGTGTGTGACCACATGATGCGGCATTCCATATCGGCGATGTTCGTTCGATGCGTGCGGTCGAATCTCTCCGATCATGTCAATTCCCCATGCTAAGAAAGGCCACAGCTCTGATAGCCCATGCAACTCTGTGTGCGGCAAATGGTTTAAGTTACCATGCGCCTGATAATTGTGACATTGTTTTACCAGCTTCGCGCAGTCGGCTTCCATGGTCGACCAGTAGAAACCTTATCTGACTATCTTGCGGGACAATTTCAACCCATCCATGTGCGGTCCACATACTCTGGCATGCACTTCTTCCATTGCTTTTTGAGCCTCTTCTTTTCTTAAGCACTTCAACTGAATGCCATTCGCTTGCCTCTTGTATAATTCTCCCTTCGAACTCACATACTGAGAAGCCAACTTCTGGATGGCTATCATGTCCTTTCTGCTTGCAACTTCCAGGAATTCCCCGTGTTCTAAGTATCGCTGAATGTCATAGTACCAAGGTTTCCCATCATCGACTTCTACTTCTATGATTCTTTGTATCTCATAAACTGGTTTGCTCGCCGTTGTCAACACTAGAGGTCTCATTACCAACTTCTCCGGATTTTCCCAAGTTGCGGCAAGTGTAGTCAATGCGTCTACCATTTGGTTCTCTTCTCGTGGCAAGTGCTGGAACTTACAATCGGGGAGGGCCTGTGGTAGACTCTTGAGGTGCTACAAGTAGGGTTTCAACCGTTCTTCCTTCAATTCCCATTCTCCTTGCAGTTGTCGGACTACTAACATCGAGTCTCCATAGACTTCCACACTCTTAGCTTTCAAGGCTATCAATGCCATCAATCCGAAGGCGCATGCTTCATACTCAGCCATATTGTTGGTTACTCTGAACGTCAACCTCAGCCATGTCCTCATCAAAGACAGGGATATCATCATTCAGTCTGTTCGGAGGGTCCTCACGCCTCTCATTCTCAGAGCTTCCCCCAGCACGGGGAATGACCATATTAGCCATAACAGTAGTCAAAGCTTGCAGTTGGTCGATAACCTTAGTGAGACTGTTTTCCAGCTGATCGATACGGGATACCTCGTTCTCTGATTCACTCATATTGGCTAATGGTCTTTTGACGAGTCTTCCCTCTTCTCTAACCCCGTGCGATGCATGGAATGTATAAGTAAGCCCATTATCATTTCAAAGCATTCAATCATACTACTGCGTGGTGCAAACTTGTCCCAGTTGAAAAAGGCCCAACAGGTTTACACTTTTGCGATAACATGGCTAAACGACTTCAAATGATAAGAGGCCTAAACACAACATAGCCCATCGGCATTTTAGAAGCTTTTGGCCCGATTGCCATAAAGCACGAACTCGTTGTTGGTGTTCTACGGTCCCAAGGATCAAATCAAAAGCATATAAACATGTGTGAATAACAATGACGAAGTTGCGGAATACTCACATTGATCAGTTGAGCGACACGCGAAGCAACAAAATTCCATTTTCTACCTTGTACTGCTCACGGCAGTGAGCTGCAACAAACCACGGGTTTCGGCTTTGTGGATCAACATCGTCAAGCTCCAAGCTTCGTGATTTGATTCCCGGATCATGGGTGGACTTCCCTATCTCCTTCGCATGTCTTTTGGAGTGCTAGCTCTCTTGATTTTTGCCATAAATACCAAGCACTTTGGCTTCCCTTCTCACGTTTTTTTTGCAAACCAGAAACTAGAAAGTTTCAGCCCCTTGGGCGTGAGAAAGATGAAGAGAAAAGAGAGAGGAAGTGCTGTGTGATGGTAGGTAAGAAAAGTGTATCTAATACACAATTAATTTTTTTTTTACTTTTCAAAAATCAAATAATTGATTTCTAAAATCAAAACAAATACCAAACTTTTAAAATATATTAAATGTCTATCACGCATCACACTTGAGTGTATTACACTCCACCATCAATTCACATCAATCAATCAAATCAAGTGACAAGTTGTCACATTACTCAAAGTGACTAATGATTTGACGCTTCATGCGACTAACGATTTGACGCTTGATTTAACTTACGTGCCGCACTCGAATTCGAATTGCGAATGAGCTCACAAATAATCCCGGGCTCGGGTTCGCTAATTCCAAATTAACAAATTTTCCGTTGCGTCGTAATTAAATGATTACGCCTAGCGAAGTCACTATTCACGTCGCTAACGAATTAATTCTAAATTAACTCGTTCGCCCGAATTAAAATCTAATTTCAATTCCGCGTCGAAATCCAATTTCGTTTAATATATCGAATATATTAATTTTCCGATTAATTCCAAATTAATCGTTATCTCTCTTTAAATGATATTTTATCCCAAATAAAATATCTCCGCTATTAATCCCAGATTCATTTTCTCTCTCATCTAATTAATCCCAAATTAATAAAAGTGCGAGTCATACGTCATCAGTGAATCTTTTGGGAAGCGACCCATGAGGTCCCCGGATATGTTGGCAGTAAATTCGGTCGTCGGACTATCCGAACACGTAAGTACCAATTACTATGTTTATACCGATTTACAAGACAAGGTTGGCTTCTAGCAAAGCGCCATGCCTACCCAATTCTCCGGAAATATCCTTACAGGAATAAAGGATCTATATCAGGCGTAGTATACGTATGTCGATCCAGTATCGGATGATCACGTGTTAGGCCTGGGGCTGGAATTGTGTCTGCCCCGCACGAAGCACATATCGGATCTCTGGTAACTAGTCTCTATAATCGGATAAACATAACCTAGTCATAATATCCCGATAGCTCGAGCATATAAGAGAACAAGTTTTGTATCCTATGTGACCATCAACTCCACTATGACTGGAGTGATACTTCCATCTCGACATCACACCCAATACACTACGATTCTCAATATACCCAGCATTGGCGTACACAGAACCTGTTAAAGTCCTGGACGACCGCAGCCAAAGTATATTGATTATCGCAAGTATTAGCGATGCAAGTCTCAGGTTAAGACCAAATACACCTACCCTGATTTCGAACTTCCATAGACACATAGTCATACTACCAATGGAATTCCGAGGGGGTCTATCCAGAGCGAAGCTGTTTCCCGTACCATCGGTAAAACACAACCTCCTATTACACTTGCGTGAGTATCCTATTCCCAAATATATGAGAACTATGTCGTCGTGCCCTCACAACGCGCACAAGTGTAATACTAGTCTTTTACGTATTTATCGATGTCCGATCTTGATAATACTCTAACTAGGGATATTTAATGATTTATCCTTCGTGGATTGATACTGTCTCATATCATTCTTAATCCAGGAATAAATCATAAGGACCTCCTATCATTTATACATCTAGGTGATCTAATCACAAATGATAAGAGTGCAATCTCCTTTGTCACATAGTTAATTTGTACAACAACACCATGATATGTACAAATAGTGACGCTATGGGTCATAATTGTCCAACACTCGTCCCAGTTTAAATGGCCCAACAAGCCCATACCTCATGATAAAAAGTCCAACTGAGTCCAAATGACGATGGTCCTAAATGCAAGCATAACAGAATAGTTTCTATTGGTCCTACAAATACAGTTCATATGCGGGTTTATGGGGGTATAGACAAAGGCTCCCGCTGGCGAAGGATTTCCCACAACTAGGTCTCCCCACTCAATGGTCCGAGCGACCAAGTGAGCGCACCTTTTTTAGACGCTAAGGTACGTGCCAACGAGTTATGGTGCATGACTGACTGTCAAATGGATTTTCTATTGAAGATTCCCCCGAGGGAGGGTGGAGCGAACTCTCTTAAATACCCAAGCCTCTTAAGTTCTTATCACCTTGGTGACAGGAATAAACAACAAGTCCTCCAAATTAGTCCATCATAGTAAGCTTCGAGTAAATGATTATCTAGGTGCCTTCACAGCTTTTCCTTATAGAAAGGTAGTGAATGAAGGAAGACACCAAACCATTACTTAGCTCTAATAATGCCATTGATTAAACCCCTTTCAACCCACCGTAGGCACGGTTAATTAAAGCACAAATCACAAACATTACAAGGCATTATTTCGGGGCCGATTCTCTATCCCCAGTGGAGTCGCCAGACTGTATGACACAGAACTTGACGACGTTGTTCCAGGCTCGTGGCCTAGTCGGGAGTACGGAGTAGCCCACGGGGGAACTAAACTGGAGAAATAACATGGAGTCACCACCCAGTGTGAACTGGGAAAATGATTTAAGGCCGCACTCACCCCTCGCAAGGGAAGACCTCAAACCGTTGGGTTCGGAATGGTCCCTTACTTATGCCACTTGTAATGAATGGATTTGTGCAATAATCTAACCAAGTCTACGCAACAACAACCTACATCTAAGTTTGCATACTACCTATATCTAAGTTTGCATACTACCTATATCTAAGTTTGGATTCATAAAAGTAAGTCGAAATAACGGTAAACACATAATTTCATTAACATACTAGATAAATAAATACGGAAAGGTAAATAAACAGTGACGGTAAAAGCATAAACATTAAAACGAGCTAACTAAGCATATGATGGGGAAAGAAATAACTAAGGAAACAAACATGCAAAACACGATGAAGGAATATGTCCAATGCGTGCTCGTTCATGTAGCGTTGTAAACGTATTCGAACGGTAAACAGAATGCAGGCGTTCGAGTAGCGTTTGATAACGCGTTCGAACGGGACGAGGCAGAATGCATACGTTCATATAGCATTTGATAATGCGTTCGAACAGAATCACAAAAACGATACCTCTAATCACATAAACACCTAAATCATGCATAAAAAAGAAGATACTAAACGACTAAATCATGCATAAAGGAAAATAACCTACTAAATGATTAAATCAAGAATAAACATAAGATTGGATGAAACGACATATGTGTGTCTCTCAAGTGGTACGTGGAGTTGTTTCCCAAGTACATACTGCATTACCGTCCATTCGGATTCGACTACGAAATTTACGTCTGGGTTTCCATCCGATATACTACAAGAGATAACACATATTTCATTCATCCCATGGCCACAACATTCATGAATCCACAATACACAAGCGAATAAATAATAACGAAAGAATGGGATTAAATAAAAAGGTGCCCTCAGGTCTAACCTCTTAAGTCGTCTCTTGGAAGTGCGTTATGCGACCGTCGGAAGGGTTAATGCTCCGTAACTCCTCTGGTTCACTGGTTCATTGTTTTCCTTCGTTGCCTCGCTGTTTCGGGCTGCTTTTTCCTCTGTTTTAGGTTGCGTTTCTGCTGTTTTTGGACTATTTAAAGGTGTAATTTAGAGGTGATTTGGGCTGCTGTTTGCGGTAATTGAAGGCTAATTTTCAGGGTGTGTTTTGCAGTAATTGAAGGGGTTTCAGGGCTGTGATTTTCGATGATGCAGAGGCTGTTTCTGGACTGTGATTTTTGGAGATGGAGGGGGTGTTTCTGGGCTGTGAATTTCGGTGATGCAGTGCTATTTTAGTTTGCTATTTTGCAGTGATGGATGGCTATTTTAGGTTGATAGAGGGCTATTTTAGGGCTGAGTGAGGGATTTTTCTGGACTACAGTTCACGGCAATGAGGGACTATTTTTCTATGCTTTGGGCGTGAATCAACTATGGTGTGAAGAGTTGGTTTTGGCTTCTTTTTATAGGCAAATGTTGGGGTTATCCTTATGCGAATAGGGAAAGGATTTTGTGTAATTATGGGGATATCTTCTAATTAGTGTGCTATAAGGAAAAATCTATTTAATTAGGGATGTGATTTAATTTGATTTGATTTCTTCTCTTTTGATTAGGGATATGATTTAATTGAATTAGGAAAGTGTTTGATGAGATTTTATTTGAATCTCTTAATTTGGGAAGGTGATTTGTCTTGATTTTAGCATGTGTTTAATGTGTGATTTTGTTATTTTGGAATGCTTTGGGCGTGGCTTTGGTCTTCTTTGGTGTGATTTTGGTCCATTTTGGTGGGCTTGGTGTGTAGTTTGGTTATGTGTGGGCTTGGTGTGTGACTTGCAGGGGTTTGGGCCAAGGACGAATTTTAAAACAGAGGTCCAACGAGCGAACCCACAACTAAGCAAACAAATTTAGTCTAACAAGATATCAATTTCTGACTTTTCTCTTCCGATGTCCGTTTCCCGCGACTTCCACAACTTAAAGAGGTAGTGTCTCCATGTGAGACTCATCATCGGGACTTATATGAAAAAATACAGTGCCAACAATTGGGTTAAGCAAGATACAGATATAATGTTTCTAGTCAAACTAGGTACATAATAGCAGTTTGATAAATTAAGTACATGCCCCGAGGGCAGTTCCAAAATGTAAGTCCCTACAGCCAAAATAGCGACTCTGGTCCCGTTTCCAACTCGTAGATCAATCTCCCCTGAAGCCAGTCTTCTGCTAATCTGCAGATCCTGCACATCAGTACATATATGAGTACCACAACCAGAATTAAAAATCCAATTTTTAAAACTAGAAGTAGACATATTTATTTCAATAACAAATAAACCTGAAGCCAAAGCTTTTCCCGCCTTCACTTCCTTCATGTGCACCTTGTACTCACGGCAGTCACACTTCCAGTGACCCCGTTTGCCACACTACAGGCAGACATCTTGGGATTTGTCTTTTTCCTTCCCATAAGGCTTTGATGATTTGGCCTTGCCATTTCTCTTCTTCTTCTTCTTCACGCCTCTAAAAGCCTTTGGCCAAGCCCTGGCATTCTGAGATGTCGAAGCGAAGTGCGCCTCGTGCTTCTTGCCCTTTAAAAGCTCTTTTTCTGCCTCTTTCAGCATTGCCATCAACTCTCTAAGAGTATTTTCTTGGTTCATCATATTGTAGTTCATGATGAACCTTCCCCAACTGTTAGGCAGAGACTGTAAGATCAAATCTATAGAATTCTCAGCCTCAAAGACTATGCCCAGTTGTCCCAGCTATTCGATGTCAGCAATCATCTGCGACACATGGAGCTCGACAGATGTATCCTCTGACATGCGAGAGCGAAAAAGCTTCTTATGCAATTCGTACCTCTGCGATCTAAGGTTAGATTGATGAAGGTCCCTCAATTTCAACATCATTTCATAAGGATCCAATCCCTTGTTTTGACGACGAAATTGTGGGGTCATTGCAGCAAGCATGATGGATTGAGCAGTTAAGTTGTCATTGTTATAAGTCTTCCAAACCTCAAGCTCAAGCGGCTGCTCAATTCCGGGCTTAGGCCCGAGAGGTCTCTCTATTGTATAGAGCATCTTCTCAGCCCCCAGGACAATCATGAGGTTCATATCCCAGTCAGGAAAGTTTGCATCATTAAAGACATTTTCGCCCATGATAATGTCCCTAACGTTGATCTTTCTGGCCATCTTAATTGCAATAGTCTAACTATTCAATTAACGATTTTGGGTACAGTCCAACTATTAAAAAAATAATAAAATATTAGTCCAACTAATATAAATATATAAAATGACGAAAATATTTGAAAGTGAGTATTTGGCAAGTATTTGAACGAAATTTCAAATTCAATACTAGCCTCCCATTATTTTTCGGCGAGCCTCTAACCCTCTGTTGAGTACTCAAGAAACCTAGTTTCCTAGTGGGCTAGGATCCCGTTAGATAACACACAACCTTGACTTTGGCCAACAAGCTGTATGATATTTAACTAGGTAGATCTCTAAGATCAATTGGATCCCATCAAATTCCTAGATCCGGTAGGTGGACCTCCAAGTCCGAAACATATATACAATATATATGTAAATATATCCAATATATTTCCTAACCTTTTCCTCTGAATCAACTAAGCCTTGGATTTGGCTCAACAAGCTTAATGATTCCAGTTAAGCGGGACCCATTAACAGTGGGAAAGCTTCGTAATCCACATCGATGAACAAGAAGTGACCTTGACTTTGGCCAACAAGTCACAACTGCCCAAGACATGCGATATATAACAAAGCCTTCATGGTTCAAACACATCCGCGATGGACATTGATCTTGACTTTGGCCAACAAACCAATGCCAATCTTGGATCTTGAGAGAGAACAACTCAATGGAAGGAATTTGCTTAATATTTGTTCGAGGGTTTTTCGCGTAAATTGGCAACCAATTTATTATCTTTGATTAGGTCTTATCATACACCATTAAGCATGCATTCTAAAAGCATAATAAGGCGCGAAATAAATAATAATGATATGCGGATGGATATTTAACAAATTATTCCTAGAACAAATCTCTCACGTTCCTCTCTCCAGCTAGCACTATTCTAACTTCTACCCAATTAGATAATACAATAAAGAAACCTCATTAACATTGAGGGGAATTGGTGAGAAGAGAAATACAAAGAGTCAATAGATAAAAGGCTGGACACGCAGGTCCAATTTAATAAATTCTAAATTTATTACAACAATTTCCAAAATTGTCCTCACCCTTCTAATATCAATATGATATACATTATTCATACAATACATCCATGTATTCACACAAAGCATGTTATTCAATCAATCTAATCCAATTAATTAATCTTTGAATTAATGATCATCCAATGTTCAAACAACGATTTGATTTGCGCGAGCCCAACTCGTTTAAGAATAAGTACTCAAAGTGAGTATTCTTGAATTATATCGAACTACAATTTTAAATCCAATTTAATTTGTATTCAATACTAATTCTAATTTAATTCCAAATTAAATAATTATATTTATTTGTGTGCCTTTTAGGCTTAGATTCTAAATCCAATCTTAATGGGTCTCAAAGGCCCAATTAACATCCAATGTCAATTTAATTAAAGTCTAATGGGCTTTTAATTAATTCTTAAGGCATGGGCTTTGGCCAATATGGATCAAACCCAAATGCCAAGGCCCAATTTAGGAATCACCCTATTTGCCAAAAATCAATTTTTTTGGCCCATTAGGCCCAATTATTATATTTGGACTTTATGGAATGGTTTTAGGTCCAATTTGGATCCAATCCAATTATCATAAACCAACTTGGCCCAACCAAGCCCATTAAGCCCAAATACAACAATATTAGCCCAATTCAAAATTGAAGACTAATTTTAATTAATACAAAATTCCAAATTTCACTTTAATTTTTAATTAAAGTGTATTAGCCACAATTAATTAGTTAAATTAATATTTCCAAAACACCATTTTATCTAATTAATCATGCTTTAATTTATCAACTCATGTCCAATACGAATTGAAGCAAAATCAATATATATCATGCTTCTCAAGTCACGGCAATATGCATAAAATTTCAATTAATTTGATTTCAATCCAATTAAATCAACAATCAATTTATTTCAAGCTTTTAAACACATCCAATGGTCTAAAATCAAAAATCACCATGATACTTCTAAGGTTCATGTTTCGGCCAAGCAAGGGATTTGGGGAAAAATCTATCCAATTCATTTTCTCAAATTTTAAGATGCATAAATCCAATTCATCGTCAACCAAGCTCAACCAAACAATCAATTTGAAGAAATCATACTCAAAACATAAAAACCCCAAATTAAAGTATATAAACCCTAAATCCATTTCATGCTTAGAAAAAGGCTCTTGATACCATTGATGGGTTCCTAGAACATGCCAATGATCTTCTAAGTCATGATTTCATGTGAATACTCAAAGAAGTTGCGGAAAAACTTACATTGATCGGTTTCATTGGATGTTGAAAGTTCAAAACTTTTGGTGAAGAAGAAGAGCTCCAAGCCTTTTCTTTGTGTTCCAAACTCAAGGATTGGTTTCCCTAACACCTTGAATGACTCATTGAATGTGCTAGCAAGAAGAAATTTTGATGCAAAAGCTCAAAGGGAGAGAGTGAAGCTATCGGCTATGGAGAGAAAAGGGAGAGAGAGTGTGATTTTGTGTTGTATATTTGATTTTCTATAATCAATTACCAAATACTAAAACTCAAATTTGGTATAATTCATTCAAAATGAAATACAAAGTGTGTTGGACTTTGGTTGAGTAAAAAACAAGCAATGCAAGATTTACACTCAACCTTAACAACTTCCATCACATGTCAAAAGTGTGATGTAAGTCAAGTGGGTCTCACCACTTGTAAATTTCGAATTTACGTCGAACAATCCAACACGCAACTTCGCTCGGGCCCGGGTTCGTTTAATTCCGAATTAACGAATTTGTTGTTGCGACATTATTATTAAAGTCGCTTACGAATTAATTCTAAATTAATTTGTTTGCCCGAATTAAAATCCAATTTTAATTCCGCTTTGAAATCTAATTTCAATTAATATATCGAATATATTATTTAATCGATTAATTCCAAATTAATCATTCTCTCTCTTCTAATCGAATTTTATCCCGGATAAATTCTTGCCTTAATTAATCCCATATTAATTTTCTCTCTCTTATAATTAATCTTAGATTAATTTTGTTCGAGTCAAACCTCATCGGTGAATCTTTGGGAAGCGACCCATGAGATTCCTTGATATATTGGCAGTAACTTGACCGGCGTAAACACACACGTATAACGCAAGCGTACGTATCGTTCAAGTAGTATAAAAAGTATCGATCCCACGAGGACTTAAAACCTTTTTGTTATCAATTTATTGGGCCAAATGATTACCAGTATCTAACAAGTTGTTTGATTGATTTGGAATGACGACGATTCTAAATTTAAAGACAAATAAATAAAATTGCTTAAAAGTAGATTTTAAGGAAATTCAATATTAAAAACTATCCAGGGTTGTGATTTATTTCAATATTATTTAAAAGATGAAGTAGTTATCTTATAGTTGGGTAAAATATCAATTTATTAACCTGGAACACTAACTTATGTAAAAGCCTCTTCCGATGGTCAATTACAAATACCCAGTATAACCCAATTGAACCATATTCCTATGTCAACCACATTACCTGGATTCATTAAGTCTAAGTTCCAATTATGGCTACCCCCGCCCTACAGGTATATTCCTATCCTGTAAGGAAATCTATTAAAGGGTTATCTATCCTCAAGGAAGATCGTGGGCTATTGAGTCTAAGGTCTTAAACTTAAAATCCCTATGTCTAGTTCATTTTAAGTTTACCTAATCAGTTTAATTAATGGCCAGTTAATTAAAGAGCTTTAAGATTAAGACTCAATAAATAAATCTTTAAATTACCCAAACTATAATCTAACCCTTATAAACCAGTTTAATTGAAATTCATCACAACCCTAGACAACTAATTTAGCTACGACACATAATTAGGGCTAAAAACTTAAAAGACTTAAAATAAAATTGCATAAAGTAAATGTAGTAAAATAACTGCTGAAAGTGAATTGAAATAAAATTGCTAAGGTAAAAAGGAATTACTTCTACTATATACTAATTAGATTTCTCCCATAATATAATATAAGCTTTGCAAAACATTTTCATCCAGCCATATAGGCGGTATTTTGATTTAATTAGTTTAAAAACAACCAGCCATAAAGGCGGAATCATTTTAAAAATAACCAGCCATAAAGGCGGAACATCAAAATAACCAGCCATAAAGGCGGAATTAAAATAAACCAGCCATAAAGGCGGAATTTAAAATAAACCAGCCATAAAGGCGGAATTTAAAATAAACCAGCCATAAAGGCGGAATTTAAAATAAACCAGCCATAAAGGCGGATTATGAATTTTATTACCCACCGACCAATCTGGCGGTATCCTGATTAAGTCAATTTAAAACTTGAATATATTATAATTATGGGAGAATAATCTAAGAAGTAATAGTAAAAGAGTTACCTTTTACCTTAACAGAAGGAAGTTACCTCCTCATAATGAGTAGTAAAAACTGTAAAATAAAGAAAGTAAATTATTATTATTACAGAACTTAGTTAAAAATTACAAAAACTAAATAAAAAGAACTTAGAGAGAGAGAAACTCCCTAAATACATAGGATTTGGGAGAGGAAATGGTACAACAAAACTGAACCATCGCGCTCTATTTATAGGCGCGGATGGGGTGCGCTCGTCGCGACGCTGGCTGCGCGTCGCGCCGCGCGCTACAGTGAGACGTGGCTCAATCCTGGCTTGACACGTGGTGAGGCGGCAAAGAGATCCGATGACGTGGCACTGTTCATGACGTCATCGCTTACGTCATGCTGACGTGTCAACTGTTCATGACGTCATTGCTTGCGTCATGCTGATGATGTGGAAGGCGACGTGGCAACACGTGGGGCGGCGGCCGTCGAGCAATGAGATTTCGACACGTGTCACGCTGTGATTGGCTTATGATGACGTGGCATGTTGACTCGGTTGACTTGCTGACGTGGCTGCTGATGTGGACGATGATGTGGCGACACGTGGCATGACACGTTGGGCGGTGGCCGTCCGAGCAATGAGATTTCGACACGTGGCACGGCGCATTTTAGCATCTCCGTTGTGATGGTGACACGTGGCACGGCGCACGTTACTAGTTGTTTTGTTTCTTTCTAAATTACCGAATAAGTAAATTCTCCGATTATTTTTACCATTCTCCATATACACAGCTAACAGAATATTAATCAACTCATTTTTTGCCCACAACAGTCATAAGTGCAGTTGATAAGAGAGTAATATTTTTGTCCTAAAGTTCTATCAGATTTCACACCTTTTTTGTAGCAATGGAATAATTTTCTGATTTTTCTGATTTTTTCTTTGATTTTTTTTTCTATTTTTTATTTATATACAATACCTTTCGTCTATGTAGCGAGCTTTGGGTCGGTGGCTCCCAAACCAGTTGGCTTTAGGGCACCAGGTGTTAAGACACCCCTACGAACTTAATTACTCAGACTTCAGATATTTATATTTTTGCAGCATCTTCGATCCATGTAACGAGCTTTGGGCCAGTGACTCCCAAACCAGTTGGTTTTAGGGCACTAGGTGTTAAAACACCCTTACAGACTTAATAACTCGGATCTCGGACATTTTTTTTTTTTTTTTTTTACTCCATCACTATTTAGAGATGCTTCCTCCAATTAAACTATAGTACGGAATATTACAAACTTTTCAATTTTTAGCTCATGACTGTATGTTCCATG
>SKCR01023315.1:0-49626 GCA_019454045.1 Zanthoxylum bungeanum | reverse complement strand
TGGTGGCTAAAGTGTTCCAAGTTGTGATGAAACCTGCTGGTAGTGAATGTAGCCAAGCTTTAGCTATGTCCTTCAAGGAGTATGGAAAAACTCGCAGTCTCATTGCTTCTTCCGCTTCTCGGTTATAATTAAAAGTGCCGCAAACTTCCAGGAAGTTGCTGATGTGGGCATTAGGATCTTCAGTTGCATTTCCCCCCCAATGAACTGAGTGCTGAATCATCTGAATGCATGTTTTGATGTCACACGCATTTGCTGGTAAGGGAGGAAGTACAATATAGGAAATGAGTCTGTCAACCACCGGAATGGTTCTGTCTCGAATGGGAATTGGTGGTGCAACGATCAAAGGTTCAGGTTCCATGTTGACTAAAGCTTCTTGGCCTTCTCGCCTTTCCCTTCTCAACTGTCTGATGGTTCTTTCAATTTCTGGGTCAAGCGGTCGAAGTTCAAAGCTTCTGGTTCGTCTCATGAAGTTTCTGAGAACCTGAAACACAAAAAAAACAAAAACAATAAGTAAAAAGAAAATTAGATACAAGTAAAGGTATCTAACCCCTAAACTAATAGTAAAAGATAAATAAGTCCCCGGCAACGGCGCCAAAAACTTAACAGGCGTAAACACACGCGTATAACGCAAGCGCACGTATCGTTCAAGTAGTATAAAAATATCGATCCCACGAGGACTTAATATCTAATCTATAATTTTATGAGGTCAAATGATTACTAGTATCTAACAGGTTGTTTGATTGATTTGAAATGGTGACGATTCTAAATTTAAAAAAAAGTAAATAAAATTATTTGAAAGTAGATTTAAGAAAATTCAATATTAAAAAACTATCTAGGGTTGTGATTTCTTCCAATATCATTTTAAAGATGAAGTGGTTATCTTAAAGTTGGGTAATATATTGATTTATTAACCTGGAACACTAAATTATGTGTAAGCCTCTGTCGATGGTCAGACACAAATACCCAGTTTAACCCAATTGAACCATATATATATGTCAACCAAATTATCTGGATTCATTAAGTTTAAGTCCCAATTATGGCTACCCCCGCCCGACAGGTATATTCCTATCCTGTAAGGAAATCTATAAAGGGTTATCTATCCTCAAGGAAGATCGTGGGCTATTGAGTCTAAGGCTGAAACCTAAAATCCCTATGTCTAGTTCATTTTAGATTTCCCAGTTCAATTTTATTAATGGCCGTTAATGAAAAAGCATTAAGATTAAGACTCAATAAATAAATCTTTATATTACCCAAGCTATAATCTAACCCCTTATAAACCGGTGATATTGGATTTCATCACAACCCCAGATAACTGGCTTAGTTACGACACATATTTACGGGTAAAAAAAAACTTAAATAAAATAAAAGACATAAAGTAATATACTGAAAATTAAATACTGAAAAGTAAATGCTGAAAGTAAATGCTGAAATTAAATACTGAAAATTAAATGCTGAAAGTAAATTACTGAAAGTAAATTGCTGAAAGTAATTGCTGAAAGTAAATTGCTGAAAGTAAATTGCTGAAAGTAAAAATTACTGAAAAGTAAAAACTGAAAATTAAAGAAAGAAAAGTATTGTGCGTAAAAGTAAATTGCGGAAAGTAAAAACTAAAAGTAAAGAAAAGAAAGTGCGAAAACGAAAATTAATTACTGAAAGCTGTAAATAAACAAACAAGATACAATCTTCTTAGTATTCTTAAGGAATTCCTTAGAAGAAAGTATGAATTTTACAAATGAAATGGCTTGGTATTTATAGGCAAAATTTTGCCTCCATCAAATCATCCACCAAATCAATTATTAATTGCTCCCTAATTGCTCCACTAATTGCTCCACCAAATCCATTATTAATTGCTCCACTAATCTCTTATCATGTTTGGTGATGATTTGATAATTTTTATATTTATTTATTAATTTATTTTTTGCTTTGAAAATGATTGAAAGTGACTTTAATAATTACACACTACACACTCCTGGATGGTTCATCACTTTCGGGCATGAAATCTTCAGAATTATAAATTATTTTGTCTTTCAACGTTGTAGATCTTTGAGTCTTCTTTAATCTGGAACTTGAATCAGCTCAATATGATATCTGAGTAAATAGTTATGCCCAAAATACGACAGATGCGCAAAACTGGAATTTCCAAAACTGCACTTCGTCAAAACGCCCTTTCAAGTTTCCAATCTCCAAAATTAAAATATCAAGTCCAATAATTGCCCTTATTTGACCCATATTTCATCCTAAATGATTTCATTGAGACCCGATATTATTTTATCTGCAAAATAAACTAAAACACATCAAAACATTCATCAAACCCGAGAAACTAAACAAAATATTAAGTTAAAGGGGCGGTAAATATTGATATATTTTCCGCTCATCAAGTTCTCATATATTTGGGTATAGGATACTCATGCAAGTGTAATAGGAGGTTGTGTTTTACCGATGGTACGGGAAACAGCTTCGCTCTGGATAGACCCCCTCGGAATTCCAATGGTAGTATGACTATGTGTCTATGGAAGTCCGAAATCAGGGTAGGTGTATTTGGTCTTAACCTGAGACTTGCACCGCTAATACTTGCGACAATCAATATACTTTGGTTGCGGTCGTCCAGGGCTTTATAAGGTTCTATGTACGCTAATGCTGGGTATATTGAGAATCGTAGTTGTTGGGTGTGATGTCAAGACGGAAGTGTCACTCCATTCATATGAAGATGATGACCACGTAGGATACGGGACTGGTTCTCTTAAATGCTGCAGCTATCGGGATAAAATGACAAGGTCAGTTTATCCGATTATAGAGACTAGTCACCAGACATCTGACATGTGCTTCGTACGGGGCAGACACAATTCCAGCCCCAGGCCTAGCACGTGATCATCCGTACTGGATAGAAATACGCAATACTACGTATACTACACCTGATATATATCCTTTATTTCTGTAAGGATATTTCCGGAGAATTGGGTAGGCATGGTGCTTTGCTAGAGGCCAACCTTGTCTTGTAAATCAGTATAAACGTAGTACGAGGTACTTACGTGTTCGGATAGTCCGACGACCG
The DNA here is from genome assembly GCA_019454045.1 of Zanthoxylum bungeanum. NCBI lineage: Eukaryota > Viridiplantae > Streptophyta > Magnoliopsida > Sapindales > Rutaceae > Zanthoxylum > Zanthoxylum bungeanum. The sequence continues at coordinate 46,574 of SKCR01023315.1, read as the reverse complement.
AATTTACTGCCAACATATCCGGGGATCTCATGGGTCGCTTCCCAAAGATTCATCGATGATGTATGACTCGCACTCTAAATTAATCTGGGATTAATTAGAAGAGATAGAAAAATAATTTGGGATTAATTGCTGAGATATTTTATCTGGGATAAAATATCATTTAAAGAGAGACAACAATTAATTTGGAATTAATCGATTAATTAATATATTTGATATATTAAACGAAATTAGATTTCGACGCGGAATTAAAATTAGATTTTAATTTGGGCGAACGAATTAATTTAGAATTAATTCGTTAATGACGTGAAAAGTGATTTCGCTAGGCCTAATCATTTAATTACGACGCAATGGAAAATTCGTTAATTTGGAATTAGCGAACCCGAGCCCGAGATTATTTACGAGCGCATTCGCATTTCGAATTCGAGCATGGCACGCAAATCAAATCAAGCGTCAAATCGCTAGTCGTATCTAGCGTCACATCAAGCGTCAAATCATGTCACTTTGAGTGATGTGACCATTGATTGATTGATTGATGTGACTTGATGTGAGTTGATGTTTGAGTGCTTGACACTCAAGTGTGATGGTTGATGTGAGTTGTTGTATTAATTAAAATGCTATTTACCTTTATTTGATATAGGTATTTGACTTTTAATTATTTTTTGTATTAGATACACATTTTGAAATACAACACACAAAACTTCTTCTATCTCTCTTTTCTCTCCTCTCTCACACGCCCATAGAGGAAAAATAAGCTCTTTGGTTTCTGTCTAAAGCCGTGAGTTTGGGAAGCTGAGTGTGTGATTTTTGTGGCAAAAATCACAAGATCTAGCACTCCGAGAGACATGCGAAGGTGATAGGGAAGTCTACCAATGAGCCGGGAATCGTTCGACGAAGCTTGGAGCTTGTTCGAGGAGCTCAAAAAAGGAAAATGGAGGAGCAGCTCACTGCTCACTGCCGTGCACTGTCAAGGAGCATAAATTAATTTTTGTTGCTTGCCGCGTCGCTCAACCGCTCGATGTAAGTATTCCGCAACTTTGTTGATTTGTATTCGCACATATTTCATGCTTATTATTGATCTTGGGACCTTAATAGAAACCAACATCTCTCATAATTAATCTCAGATTAATTATGTTCGAGTCAATTGTCATCGGTGAATCTTTGGGAAGTGACCCATGAGATTCCTAGATATGTTGGCAGAAAATCCGGTCGTCGGACTATCCGAACACGTGCGTACCTGCTACCACATTTTACCGATTTACAAGACATGGTTGGCTTCTAGCAAAGCACCATGCCTTCCCAATTCTCCAGAAATATTCTTTGAAGGAATACAAAATCTATACCAGGCGTAGTATACTAAGTATTGTGTATGCGATCCAGTATTGGATGTCACATGCTAGGCCTGGGGCTGGAATTGTGTCTGCCCCTTACGAAGCATATATCATATCACTAGCAACTTGTCTCTTTAATCGAATAATCACGACCTTGTCATATTATCCCGATAGTTGCAATATATTAGAGTATCAGTTCTGTATCCTTACGTGATCATCATCTCCATATGACTGAAGTGACACTTCCATCTTGACATAACACCCAATAATTTGATGGTGTTGAACTAAACGATATTCTGAAAGTGATAAATATGGTTAATTTGATGGTTTAAGAATTGAAAGATTATTCATTGAGAGTGATTTTCAAGTGGCGGTTTCATGGGTAAAAGAAGTGGATATGGGGTCATGGAGATATAACATTTTGTTGAATGAAATTACGAATGAATGGCCAACTAAATTTTCTTGTTATGTAATCTTTAAGGGGCGAGGGTTGAATATGTTGGCAAATTTTTTTACAAAAACAAGATGTTGATCGTCGTATTGATTTTGTACCCTGGATGTAATAGTGGGTGTAATAGTGGAGGTTGTTGTGGGGCTATGTGAAGAGATGATCGGAGGTGGTTACGCAATGGGAAGGCTCTTGGTGGACTAACAGTGATTCAATATTGGTTGGATTCTACTGAAAACGCATTCTGAATGTGATCAGAGGTCAAATATAGTGGTCATAAATTCAGATTTTCAGAAAACCTGATGGCTTTACTGTTAGTTTAAATCTAGGTCCCAAGATCATACAAGCAATGAAAACAATGCATGAATACACCAACGAATATAGTGGAATACTTACATCGGTCGGTTGAGTCGATTTGAAGACGAACAAAGCCCAAAAACCTCACTGTCTTGGCGCATGAACTGCAGCAGTCCACTGTCTTCAATTTCAGATTTTGAGCTGAGAAAACGGAGCTCCAAGCCTCGTCGAACGGATCCCGGCTCATGGGTGAACCTCCCTACCACCTTCGCAAGACTCGTAGTGTGCTAGCACTTGCGGTTTTTGCCACAAAAACCCAACTCTTGGCTTCCCTATTCATGCCTATTTTGGTTCAAAACCAGTGAGCATTTAAGCTTTTGGGCGTGAGAAGAAGAGAGCAAAATTGAGAGAGAAAGAAATGTGTTTTTGTTATTACAAAAGTTGTAAATCATTTTGTTTATATATTTTCCAAAAATATTAAATGATTTACCAATTAATTTAACTTTCAAAATGTCAAACAAATTGAATGTAATAAGCTTGAGTGTTCCACACTCCAATATCAATGTCCATCAAGTCATATCAAGTCTTTCAAGTTGTCAAGTCATATCACTCAAAGTGACAAGTGATTTGACGCTTGAAGTGACTATCGATTTGACGCTTGATGCGACTAATGATTTGACGCTTCATGCGACTTGCGTTGCCGCACTCGAATTCGAAATACGAATGCGCTCGCAATCACACTCGGGCTCGGGTTCGCTAATTCTAAATTAACGATTTTTCCGTTGCGTCGTACTTAAATGATTACGCCTAGCGAATTCACTATTCACGTCGCTAACGAATTAATTATAAATTAATTCGTTCGCCCGAATTAAAATATAATTTTAATTCCGCGTCGAAATCTAATTTCGTTTAATATATCGAATATATTAATTTAATCGATTAATTCCAAATTAATCGTTATCTCTCTCCAGACGATATTTTATCCTAGATAAAATATCTCCGTAATTAATCCTAGATTAATTTTCTCTCTCTTCTATATAATCCCAGATTATTTAAGAGTGCGAGTTGTGCGTCATCGGTGGATTATCGGGAAGCGACCCATGAGATCTCCGGATAAGTTGGCAGTAAATACGGTTGTCGGAGTATCCGAATCACGTACGTACCAAGTACTACGTTTTACCGATTTACGAGACAAGGTCGACTCCTAGCAAAGCACCAAGTCTTCCCAATTCTCCGGACATATCCATTTAAGAATATTAAGATCTGTATCAAGCGTAGTATACTATTGTATTGTGCATATCGGCCCAGTATCGGATAGTCACGTGCTAGGCCGGCTGGATAAGTGTCTGCCCCGTACGAAGCACATGTCGGATGTCTGGTAACTAGTCTCTATAATCGGATATACATGACCTTGTCATAATATCCCGATGGCCGCGCAGCACTTAAGAGCACTAATACCGTATCCTGCGTGACATCATCTCCACTATGACTGGAGTGATACTTCCGTCTTGACACACATCCAACACTCTACGATTCTCAATATACCCAGTAGGCGTACACAGAACCGGTTAGAGTCCTAGACGACCTCAACCAAAGTATATTGATTGTCGTAAGCATTAGCGATGCAAGTCTCAGGTTAAGACTATACACCCTACCTTGATTTCGGCCTCCCATAGACACATAGTCATAATACCAATGGGATTCCGAAGGGTCTATCCAGAGCGAAGCTGTTTCCCATACCATCGGTGAAACACGACCTCCTATCGCACTTGCATAAGTATCCAATACTTATATATATGAGAACTATGCCGTTGTGCCCTCACAACGCGCACAAGTGCAATACTAGCCTATTCCGCATTATCGATGTCCAGTCTCGATAATACTCCGGCTAGGGATATTTAATGATTAATCCTTCGGGGACTGATACTGTCTCATATCATTCTCAGTCCAGGAACTAATCATAGGGACCTCTCTTCATTTAATATCTATGGTGATCTAATCACAAATGATGAGAGTGCAATTTCCTTGTCACATAGTTAATTTGCTACAACAACATAATGATCTGTGCAAATAGTGACGCTATGGGTCATTTTGTCCAACAATCTCCCAATTGGCACATAGCCAGTCACTCAAGTGTCCCACACCCGAACTATGTACGGTTCGCTCAAATTGCTGAGGAAAGGTTTTCGTCAGCGGATTTGCTTGATAATCGTCTGACGCGATTTACACGATCATCACATCGCCACGATGTATGATCCGAATGAATCAGATGATATAGAAGTATATATCTGGTTCGTCGATGAGACCTTTAATTCCTTAGCCTGTGCTGACGCCTAGCTCAGCTGCTAACAGAACTATATCTAATCTAATTAGATTTATTTTCGATCCAAATGGCTTCTATTGCTGCCTCAGCTGCAACAATAATCCGCATTTATTGTTTATTCGGCAACAGTATCTTGCTCGGAAGATTTCCAGCTCACTGTCCCGTTATTCAAACTTTATAGTACTGCAGTATTTAACTGTTTGGAAACTTGCAGCAGTGATCCCAGTCACTTCAAGTTCTCCTTCTCCATAGTTTTAGACAACATCTTTAGTTCTCTAAGATACTAACAGATGTTCTTTAACTTCAATCCAGTGACCATCACTTGGATTGACCTGATTGTGACTCCATATGCTCGAAGCGTATGAGACACCAAATCAAGTACATTTTAAATGTACAATTTCCCAGAGAGTGTTAACAACTCCAAATCTATCCTAGTAGATCTGTATTCCTTGAATAAAGGTTGTTACTCCCCAGAATTCTACGGAGAATTTCTATTGAAAGAATATCTATGAAAGCCAAGCTTTCACCAATTACTATATGGGAATTTCATTGTCAGTGCCCTCTCCCACTAACCTCCTTATATACACAAGAATTATTTCGTTTTGAGTCAAATCATAAACCATTATGATTATTTCAAAACGACAGTTCGAAGAACCTTATGCTTGCTTCAATCCAAACATGGATCGAATAACCCGCAAACCTTGTTTGTCGGTTATACAAAATCGTCAGGATGTTGTAAGCATCCTCCAAGAGGTTTCCTTTTCAGGAAAGCGATTTTGATCTACAACTGACACATTTCATAAATGAAATATGCAGTATTAACAAGCATCATCAAAATGGATTTACTATGGCAACAGATAAAAGGTTGAACCGTTATTAACACAATGTTGATAACGATACCTTTTCAGTCACAAGCCTAGCTTTGTACGTTGGTTTGTTGCCATCCATGTATGTCTTCCTTGAAGACGATTACAGTACCAATAGGCATAATGCCTTGCGGTACATCAACTAGTATCCAAACATAGTTGTTATACATGGAATCCATTTCGGACTCATGGCACTTTGCCATAATAGGGAGTCGATACCTTGTATCACATCCTCGTACGTAGTCGGTTGGTATACCTCCATAAGATTTACATCATTAAGGGGTTACATCAGAAACCCATACCCCAGGTTGTTTTCTAATTCTCTCCGATCTACGTTGTTCTTGTGTATTTGAAGATTAATGGTACAGATTCATCATAGATGAACTATTTATGTTCCATTACGGACTTCGTGCCTTGAACAGTATTACCCCGATTTTCATCGAGTTTTACTGTCCTCCCACTTACCACTGCATATCGGTGTTCCTCTTAGGAAAACCGCATGGTGAGCAACAATCATATTGTTCTCATGTGAGATTTATAAGTACTATACTTATGGTTTCCCTTAGGATAACCTATAATTGGCACTTATCCAATTTGGGTCCTTAGTTTGGTATCATCCAAACGTTATGCCTGGCATATCCAAATTATTAGGAATGAGAAACCCTGTTTCTTTCCTGTTCATATCCTATATGATATCTGTCAAACAGATTTATATGGAACCTTATTCTAAATAAGTTTTGCACTGTAGATACATATCCGTTGAAGGAAATGGTAGCTCAGAGAGACTCGTGATAAACCTTATCATGTCCAACAAAATTCGGTTTTCAGTTTGGACACACCGTCAAACTGACGTGTCTCGGGAGGAGTCCTCATCTGAAAGAATACTATACTCTTTCATGTATGTTTGAAACTTACTGCTTAAGTATTTTCCATTACGGTCTTACCGTGACGGCATAATACTATAGTCGATCTGTTAATCTACTTCGTGTCGAAACCCTAATAGTTTCCGATCTGTGTTCTTCAAAAGAAACACATAACCATAACGTGATGTTACATCCGTTAAGGTCACGAAATATTCATGTTCACATCTAGCCTAGCTAGATATGGGCCCACTAACTTCACCATGAATATGGCTAACAGATCGGTGGCACTTACACTATTACCAAGTAAACAGTGTTTTAGGTACTTTACCTAATAAACTAGATTCGTAGACTTTATTTGAATAGTCAAATCAGTCCTAGTACCCACTCTTCAAAAGTGCGGATATACGAGTCTCGTTTAATTGTGTCCTGGACAACAATGCCACAAATAAGTCTCTATTGATCAAATCAATTTGAGCTATTTATTTGTCATTTTATATGTTTTGAGATTTTAATTATATTCAAAATATAAATTCTGTTATTCACATCTAATGTGTTTATCTCAGTATCATCTTTATATAATGAAACACTTAGTGTTCTAGAATATAAAGGTTTATCCACAATGGATTAAACACTGATATAGAGATAATGTCTCTAGTCAAACTAGTTACATTATAACAGTTCCTAAACTTAGGTATCTACGGTCGAAACAGCGACTTTCGTCCCGTTTCCGATTCGCAGAGAAATCTCGGCTTGAAGTCAGTATCCAGCTCATAGCGGATTCTGAACATCAATACATATATTTTATGTACCACACTAAGTATTTAAAATCCAATTTCAATACTAGTAGTGAACATAACTTTGACAAATATTTTTAAAGTCAGAGCCTCGCCCTTTCTTTAATTCCTTCGTGTCTGCCATATCCAAATGGTAGTCACTTTGGGATATGTCAATTATCTTTTCAATATTTCACAAACCTTTGGCCAAGCCTTGGGTTTTGGAATATCGAAATGATGTGCACCTTGTGCAACACGCCCAATTGCAAACTTTGACTTTTCACCCCTAGAATAGTCAAATCAATTCTTTAAGAATTATTAATTGCAATTTAATACTTTTAAATCTAAAGATAGATTTATGATAAGTATATTAATTAAGCACTAAAGTCATCATCACATAAATCTTCCAAAGATTTTATGCTCTACTATTTGCTTAATTATGGGCTTAGATTAACAAGTTATTTTATCCAATAAAGTAACCTATTATTAATTCCCAATTTGAAAATTAAATCATTTAAAATATTTTAATCCCAGATTATATTTAAATATCCAACTTTTCAATTTTATCTTGATTACAATAGTCCAACTATTTAATCAACGATTAGTGGTACTATATATATTATAATGATTATAATAGTCCAACTATATAATCAAATATAATCCAAATTAATTAACCTCAATTACATTGATTACTATAATCCAATTAAAAATCAACTGTAAACTGAAATTAATTAATTCAAATATATTGATTAATATAATCCAATTATATATAATCAAGTATAATACAATATAACTGTTTATTAAAACAACAATTTAAATATTAGTCCAACTAATACTTTTTAATATATGACGAGTGATATTTGTTTGAGCGCGTATGGCGAGTAATTGAACGAATATTGCAAATTCAATTCTTGCCTCCCACTATTTTTCGTCAAGCCTCTAACCCTCTGTCGAGTACTCGGGAAACCGTGTTTCCTAGTGGGCTAGGATCCCGTTAAATATCACACAATCTTGACTTTGGCCAACAAATTGTATGATAATTAACTATGTAGATCTCGAAGATCAATTGGATCTCATCCAACTCCTAGATCCAGTAGGTGGACAACCAAGTCCCAAACATATATCTTATATATGCCTATACATCGAATGTATACCCTAACCTTTTCCCTCTGAATCAACTAGGCCTTGGCTTTGGCACAACAAACCTGATGATCCCAGTCAAGCGCGGACCCATTGACCATGGAAGCTTCGTAATCAATGTCGTTGGACAAGAAGTGGTCTTGACTTTGGCCAACAAACCACAACTTGGACAAGACACCAATATGGAACAAACCCTCGTGATTCAAACACATCTTCGACGGACAAGGGCTTGACTTTGGCCAACAACCCATGCCAATCTAGGATCTTGAGTAAGAATCACTCAATGGAAGGAAAAGACGCATGATATTTGATGAGGGCTTTTCGCGTGCAAATTGGCTACCAATTTCATTATCTTTGTTAAGGTCTCATCATCATACACCCTTAAACATGCATTCTAAATACATAATAAAGCGAGTATGAAATAAAATAATAATGATATACGGATGGATACTTAACACATTGATCCTAGATCAAATCTCTCCTTTCTCACTCAAGCTAGCACTTGTATTACTTCTACCCCTTACACTACACTTCTAAAGAAACCTCATTTACATTGAGGGGAATAGGTGAGAAGAGAATACAAGGAGAATAGAGGTGATAAGGCTGGACACGCAGGTCCAATTTAATAAATCGAATTTATTACAACAATTTCTAAAATTGCCCCACCCAACTAATATCATCCGATATACATTATTCATTCAACACAACCACGTATTCACACACATAAGCATGCTATCAATCAATCTAATCAAATTAATTAATCTGATAATTAAGTGATCATCCAATGTTCAAACAACGATTTGATTTTGTTCGAGTCAAACTCGTTTTTGCGAATAAGTACTCAAAGTACGTTTCATGAATTAAATTAAACTACATCATTAAATCTAATTTAACATGTATTTAATACTAATTCACTATTCAATTCCAAATTAAATATTACACTTTTATTAATAAACCTTTACGACTTAAATTCCAAATTTAATCGTGTCGGGTCTCAAAGCCCGATTAACGTCCAACGTCAATTCAATTCAAGTCTAATGGGCTTTAATTAATTTCTTAAGGCGTGGACTTTTGGTCAACTCGGGTCAAATCGATAACCAAAGTCCAATCCGGGATTTACCCCATAAGCCCATAAATCAATCTTGGCCCATTAGGCCCAATTGAACTTTAAAGGTTCATTAGTTGCCTTTGGGCTTAACGGAAGTGGTTTTGGGCCCAATTGGATCCAATCCATTTGGCCTAAACCCAACTTTGTACAAAAAGCCCAATAAGCCCAATAACAACTTTAATAGCCCAAATCCAATTTTAAGGCCTCAATAATTAAATTACATCATTAAATCTAATTTAACATTTAATTACCTAAAGTGTATTACATGATTAATCAACTAAATCAACATTTCTAAAACATCAAATTAGTCCAATTAATCATACTCAATTCATTATTATATGTCCAACACACAAATTGAAAAATCAAACCCATTTACATGCTTCAAAGCTCTCGGCCAAGGAGGGATTTTGTGTCCGATTTGGTTTCGATCCAATCGAACCCACAATCGACATCAAATCACCATCCAATTTGATTTCATACACATCCAATGTTACAAAATCAAAATTACCAAGACATTAAAGGGCATAATCAATTCGGCCAACATAAGATTTTGGGGATTTTATGTTCAATTCAAAATCCAATCCAATTCGATTCAAATTAACATTATCCTAAATGATTCCAACTCATCAAATGAATCAAAAAACAAAAATTCCAAGAATTCCAAAATGACATTACATTCGGCCAACATGATACATTTGGGGAAAATTATTCCAAATCAATTTTCAACAAATTGGTCCAACCAAAATGCAATTATACATGTTATAAGCATACTCAAACAATCAATTTATTCAAATCATGCTCAACAAACATTTACCCAAATTTTAACCCTAAAAGTTTCATGCTTGAACCTAAGGCTCTTGGTGCCATTGTTGGTTTAAATCTAGGTCCCAAGATCATACAAGCAATGAAAACAATGCATGAATACACCAACGAAGATAGCGGAATACTTACATCGGTCGGTTGAGTCGATTTGAAGACGAACAAAGCCCAAAAACCTCACTGTCTTGGCGCATGAACTGCAGCAGTCCACTGTCTTCAATTTCAGATTTTGAGCTGAGAAAACGGAGCTCCAAGCCTCGTCGAACGGATCCCGGCTCATGGGTGAACCTCCCTACCACCTTCGCAAGACTCGTAGTGTGCTAGCACTTGCGGTTTTTGCCACAAAAACCCAACTCTTGGCTTCCCTATTCACGCCTATTTTGGTTCAAAACCAGTGAGCACTTAAGCTTTTGGGCATGAGAAGAAGAGAGTAAAATTGAGAGAGAAAGAAATGTGTTTTTGTTATTACAAAAGTTGTAAATCATTTTGTTTATATATTTTCCAAAAATATTAAATGATTTACCAATTAATTAAACTTTCAAAAAGTCAAACAAATTGAATGTAATAAGCTTGAGTGTTCCACACTCCAATATCAATGTCCATCAAGTCATATCAAGTCTTTCAAGTTGTCAAGTCATATCACTCAAAGTGACAAGTGATTTGACGCTTGAAGGGACTATCGATTTGACGCTTGATGCGACTAATGATTTGACGCTTGATGCGACTTGCGTTGCCGCACTCGAATTCGAAATACGAATGCGCTCGCAATCACACTCGGGCTCGGGTTCGCTAATTCTAAATTATCGATTTTTCCGTTGCGTCGTAATTAAATGATTACGCCTAGCGAATTCACTATTCACGTCGCTAACGAATTAATTCTAAATTAATTCGTTCGCCCGAATTAAAATCTAATTTTAATTCCGCGTCGAAATCTAATTTCGTTTAATATATCGAATATATTAATTTAATCGATTAATTCCAAATTAATCGTTATCTCTCTCTAGACGATATTTTATCCTAGATAAAATATCTCCGTAATTAATCCTAGATTAATTTTCTCTCTCTTCTATATAATCCCATATTATTTAAGAGTGCGAGTTGTGCGTCATCGGTGGATTATCGGGAAGCGACCCATGAGATCTCCGGATAAGTTGGCAGTAAATACGGTCGTCGGAGTATCTGAATCACGTACGTACCAAGTACTACGTTTTACCGATTTACGAGACAAGGTCGACTCCTAGCAAAGCACCAAGTCTTCCCAATTCTCCGGACATATCCATTTAAGAATATTAAGATCTATATTAAGCGTAGTATACTATTGTATTGTGCATATCGGCCCAGTATCGGATAGTCACGTGCTAGGCCTGGGGCTGGATAAATGTCTGCCCCGTACGAAGCACATGTCGGATGTCTGGTAACTAGTCTCTATAATCGGATATACATGACCTTGTCATAATATCCCGATGGCCGCGCAGCACTTAAGAGCACTAATATCGTATCCTGCGTGACATCATCTCCACTATGACTGGAGTGATACTTCCGTCTTGACATCACATCCAACACTCTACGATTCTCAATATTACAGTATTGGCGTACACAGAACCGGTTAGAGTCCTAGACGACCTCAACCAAAGTATATTGATTGTCGTAAGCATTAGCGATGCAAGTCTCAGGTTAAGACTATACACCCTACCTTGATTTCGGCCTCCCATAGACACATAGTCATAATACCAATGGGATTCCGAAGGGTCTATCCAGAGCAAAGCTGTTTCCCGTACCATCGGTGAAACACGACCTCCTATCGCACTTGCATAAGTATCCAATACTTATATATATGAGAACTATGCCGTTGTGCCCTCACAACGCGCACAAGTGCAATACTAGCCTATTCCGCATTATCGATGTCCAGTCTCGATAATACTCCGGCTAGGGATATTTAATGATTAATCCTTCGGGGACTGATACTGTCTCATATCATTCTCAGTCCAGGAACTAATCATAGGGACCTCTCTTCATTTAAATATCTATTGTGATCTAATCACAAATGATGAGAGTGCAATTTCCTTGTCACATAGTTAATTTGCTACAACAACACAATGATCTGTGCAAATAGTGACGCTATGGGTCATTTTGTCCAACATTTACTTCCAAGCTCTTCATCTGTGGTTGTAGACAGCACGCGGCGTTTAGTGAAACTGGACCTCAGTGATTGGAGCTTATGGGGGTAAGTCAAGAGTTAGGGATGCTATGTAGTGGATTAGAATTATAATTCTATAAACAATATAGAATAACGGAAAACAAAAACAGCAAATTCCATAAAATTACACACTGCTTTAGTTATGGATTTTTAACCCAACAGTGTCTCCCACTATTTTACGTAATACCGTAATCCCCAACGAAGAACGGGAATTCAATAATTAAATCAATTTCCATAGTGAGAGTGGGATCCCATGAATATATTTCGACTCACAGCTTTGGCACAGTCTCGCCTACGTATATTCATTAGGTAGACAACTCATTGCCAATCACTCACCAGTGACTCCTAATTTTGGTCCTGACCATTTCTCGTTATGACAGCTTTGGCACGTTCACAAAAAGGCGTATTACGGCTTCACTTGCCAATGACAATCTCAAGCTATCGATGTAGTCCTGACAACTTTGACACGTTCAAGATTTCCACTTTCACTTGAATTTGTCTAGTATCATTATACAACCGGCATGGATAAAATTTTATCAACTATACCCCCACTGCTTTGGCATGATCTCAGATGCAACCATAGAAAGTTACCTATAAACCGTATTGACAAGACGGACTAAGAAACATGCATCCAATACACATTACTTTACAACATTATTTTAAGCGGGGATATTCCTCAAGGAAGCTTTGCTCTACATCAAATTCAGAATTTTAATCTAAATCATTTTCTAAACAATTCAATTCAACCTTAGAAAACTTAACTCAATTTAACAATTAAATTTCGGTTACTTTTCTGTTAGGGTAGAACCGAAAAGTCAAGAAACATATATATTACATGCATGTGTGAGCATTAAAATTGGATTATATATCATATATCAAGCACGACTAATGTAATGGATGAAGTATTAGACCTGCTTTGATACCGATTTTGTTGGGGTTTTGGGCGAAGGGCGCAGCGAAAACGTTGTTCGGGCGAAATCGTAATTTTAACACTTTTTCAAATTACTGAAATATCTAATATAAATAATTTATTAATATGAATAATTTATTCATATTTCACCTAAACACATTTATTCGATATCAAATAATGACATAAAAGAGGTAGAAACTGCACAAAACTTTTACGAAAAATATTTTTCCGCAAAACAAGTTTTTCATCGAACCGACCACCCAACACTTATGGGGACTGCAGAGGTCAGCCCCAATAGTGTTAGGGAAGTTCATAGGCTGCCCAAAGAGTGACAAATTCATTGTTTGGACAGTCGTCACCCGATTGGCTCAAAAGTCACCCGGTAACGCCGTTTTTCGCCGTTTTCGCTTATTTCAACTCCGAACAATTTCCAGCAATTGTTCCAACACCCAAAACACATCCAATACATTTATATGACATAAATTTCATCAATATAAACCCAGATTTTCTAGAACTGATCCAGAAACCAAAAATACCAATTTTCATGCTTTAAATCCAATTTTCAAGATTAATCCAATTAATCAAAACACCAATCAAAGTCACCACACATGAACCACCCAAGAACATTTCTAGGAATTAAAAGAGTGGTCATAACACTCTAGAATGGCAAAATATCATCAAATGATCAATTTGAACCAATATTACAATAATATTTTCCAAAACAACTTCACGCATGCACTTCACTTCAAAATCCATCCACCAAAACCAAAAGCCCCAATTTCAACAAACAAAAGGAACCCTAGAATTAACTCACTTAATCCGATGAAGTATTCTGAATAATCTATATTATTCATAACACGTTGCCCAAGTGCTTAACGACTACACTTCATAATGTGGAACTCTCTAAGTTTAGGTTTATCCGTCACGAAATCCAATTTCGTGTCCATAATTCACCCACTCATTAATTATGACGACCACAGATAATCTCGCTAAACTATGCAAGTCAAGGTCATTGCATACATATAATCCATCTATCACAGACTATCTATATTATACCTAGGATATAGATAAAAAAATGTCAAATCCTTTCGGTATAATATAGTCGACTTTCAATTTACGATCTCTAAATATCAATTGGAAAAAGTTTTCATAGTTATACCACGGCCATGGATTTACTAGATTCTAAACACGTGCAGGATGCATATGCATTGTACACATGACTGACAGATCCTCTCTTGATACACACTCGATATCATGAGCATCAGTCCACACCCAACGAACTGGCGGAGGTCCGATCTAAATAGATCAGTGACGTGACTGCCATCAAAGTATGGAGGATAACTCATATATCCCACTGTGGTATCTCAAGTCGAATGACCACTATGCCCGCTCAACTCGAGAAGATTCTTATTGACGTTGGTGTACCATCTATTAGGAAATTTTCAGTGAGTGATTCATTGTTTATCAAATAAAAACCAACATGTCTATAAGAGTCTCCCGAGACTCATGGTTCATTGGGATAAACCATCGGACCAAGTCACGATATACGACATGTACTGGTCTCAGCGGATTTTACTAACCAACCCGTGTTAGTAAATCTTGACCAGGAACTTTATTTAAGGATATACATCTTATAATGTGTTTTCCAATATCAATTACAAACTACGTTGTAACTGCGCACTACATTGTAAATCTTAGGGTCTTTATCTAATATACACGTATCACTAAATCATATTTAGTTTCAATATAATCATAATTAGATATCTAATCGTAATTAGATCGAATATGTGTATAAAAGACAATAAGTGCTACCATTAAATAAGTAATATTATGGAAAACATAATTTTTCGTATTTATGAAACGGACATAAATACGATCCAGATTAGCATTCTGAGCATCAACCCTAACAGTTTCTATATAAGACATATATCCGATCGTATATAAGCATATCTGGCATGCATTCCAATTATGTCCGACCGGACAAAGTGTATAGTCGGGCCAGACATCCCAAGATGACGATAGGGTTCCTCCCGAGGTTAGGAATCCGGTTCTCATGCGGTAAAACCTTCAAAACTCAATATATAGACCTTTTCCCTTTTCTATTTTTATCATAAAAGGCTTATTTCTTCACTCTCATTCACTTCTGAGGCTCCTTCATTGCCCTAACATCACTATTTCTTCGTAAAATATCCGATCGAGCTGAAAACATCTGATTAGTGACAGAAAAAATTCGATCGAATTTTTCTCAAATCCAGCCGCCTCTTTTCTATATCCATCTCAGTTCCTCCTGCCATTTCCTTGGCGCGCGTTTTATAAGATCCGATTATGTCCCTGATATGTGGGGTGTCCGATGGGTCTCCACTAGACTTGGCCTAGCTTTCTACACTATGTTGCCTTTATCGTGTCAATGTGGATTATTTGTTTCTGAATGCGGCTGTGACATTCTGATATACTAACAACCATATTTTCTGCTTCCATGGTCATGAGTTGTCCCTCTTGCCTGAGAAAATCACCGTCAATATGGGCCTACAGTTCTCATCTTCTACTCTTCTTACAATACCATTCTTCAATAGTCGGTACCTTAGAAAGACTTCTGAAGCCTTCCTTTTTAGTCTCGATGAGTTTGAGAAAGTATTACCCAGTTATTTATCCATTGAGTTGAAAGCACTGCTTGATGATTCTTCTAACATAGAGATTAGGTCTCACCACTGGAAGAGTGTGGCCATGTTCTGCGTTCTGGCTTGATATCTCTTGGTAGGCCATCACACTGATAGAGGTGACCACTGATTTCTTCATGTTATGCAGGGTATCCGATGTGGCCATGATCCACTATTGTCATCTTGGCTGAGACGCTCATGGTCTAGATGGAATCAAGTAGAATTCCACCAGCTGATTCCTTGTGAGTCCTTTACTCTTGTAGGTATGCCCTAAATTTTACTTAAGTTATCTTTTTGGATTTTCAACTTAGCGGGCCGCTCTAAGTTTTGCATGGGCCTCATTTTCAGGTTTTAAACTGAGCAAGTTAACACACTATTTTTTCAGGTATGGCCACAAGAAAAGTTGATGCTCATTGCTCCCTCGCCGATCTCTGTCTTTCCCTCATATGGTATTCGTCATCATCTGGCACTCTCCATGGAAAAGAGTGCTGCCATGTTCTCCCTTTGTACTGTTGGGTTCCTAGAACATGCCAAGGATCTTCTAAGTCATGATTTCATGTGAATACTCAAAGAAGTTGTGAAAAACTTACATTGATCGGGTTCATTCGATGTTGAAAGTTCAAAACTTTTGATGAAGAATAAGAGGTCCAAGCCTTTTCTTTGTGTTCCAAACTCAAGGATTGGTTTCCCTAACAGCTTGAATAACTCCTTGAATGTGCTAGCAAGAAGAAATTTTGAAGCAAAATTTCTAAGCAAGAGGGAGAGGTTTACGGCAATTTTGGCTTGTATGAGGGAGAGAGTTGATTTTTTTGTTGTGTAATTGATTTCCAAAATACAATTACCATTTACCAAAAATCAAGTTGGTAAAATGTCATTCTAAAAATGACAAAGAGTGTTGGACTTTGGTTGAGTGAAAAACAAGCAAGCTTAGATTTACACTTAACCTTTAACCACTTCCATCACTAGTCAAACTAGTGATGTAAGTCAAGTGGGTCCCACCACTTGTAAATTCCGAATTTAAGTCGAAGAATCCAACACGCGACTTTGCTCGGGCTCGGGTTCGTTTAATTCTGAATTAACGAATTTTTCGTTGCAACATAATTAAATATTAAAGTCGCTTACGAATTAATTCTAAATTAATTCGTTTGCCCGAATTAAAATCCAATTTTAATTCCGCATTGAAATCTAATTTCAATTAATATATCAAATATATTATTTAATTGATTAATTCCAAATTAATTGTTCTCTCTCTTCTATTCGAATTTTATCTCAGATAAATTCTTGTCGTAATTAATCCTAGATTAATTTTCTCTCTCTCACAATTAATCCCATATTAATTCTGTTCGAGTCAAAAGTCATTGGTGAATCTTTGGGAAGCGACCCATGAGATTTTCTGGATATGTTGGCAGTAAATCATCGTGCCTTCCGAATTCTCCAGAAATATTCTTTTAAGGAATAGATAATTTATACCAGGCGTAGTATACTAAGTATTGCATATTGCGATCCAGTATCGGATGTCATATGCTAGGCATGAGGCTGGAATTGTGTCTGCCCCGTACGAAGCATATATCAGATCACTAGCAACTAGTCTCTTTAATAGGATAATCATGACCATGTCATATTATACCGATAGTTGTAACATATTAGAGTACCAGTTCTGCATCCCTACGTGATCATCATCTCCATATAACTGAAGTGACACTTCCATCTTGACATCACACCCAATACACTACGATTCTCAATAAACCCATAAGAGGCGTACACAGAACCTGTTAAAGTCTCGGATGAGCAAAACCAAGGCGTACTGATTGTCGTAAGTATTAGCGATGCAAGTCTCAGGTTAAGACCAAATACACCTACCCTGATTCGGATTCTCATAGACACATAGTCATACTACCAATGAGATTCTGAGGGGTCTATCCAGTGCAAAGCTGTTCCCGTACCATCGGTAAACAGAACCTCCTATTACACTTTCATGAGTATCCAATACCCAAATATATGAGAACTATGTTGTTACGCTTCCATAACGCGCACAAGTGTAATACTAGCCTATTCCGCATTATCGATGTCCAGTCTCGATAATACTACGACTAGGGATATTTATTGATTAAACCTTTCATGGATTGATACTGTCTCATATCTTATTAAACCAGAACTAATAATAAGGACTTTTATCATTTATATATTCAAGTAATCTAATTAAAAAAATGATAAAATAGCAATTTCCTTTGTCACATAGTTAATTTGTACAAAAACCACAATCTCTTTTACAAATAGTGATGCTATTGGTCATAATTGTCCAAAAATCTCCCACTTGACCTATAGCCAATAACTCAAGTATCTAACACCTTAACTGTGTACATGTCGCTCAAACCTTTGCTGAGAAATAGCATTCGTCAGCAGATCTACAATGTTGTCATCTGATGCGACATTCTCGATCTTCACATCACTATGATGTATGATCTCACAAATCAGATGGAAACATCGAAGTACATGCTTGGATCGTTGATGAGGCCGCGGTTCCTTAGCTTGTGTTATAGCCCCGTTATTGTCACAATACAAAGGAACGGGCTCAGCTGCTAACGGAACTACTTCTAATCCAATTAGAAATTTACGGATCCATATTGCCTCTTTTGCTGCCTCAGCTACAGCAATGTATTCCGCTTCTGTTATTGAATCGGCAACAGTCTCTTGCTTGGAAGATTTCCAGCTCAATGCTCATTTGTTCAAACAAAATATGTACCCTGAATATGACTTACAGTCGTCTTTATCGGTTTGGAAACTTGCATTGATAAACCCAGTTACCTCAAGTTCTCCATCTCCATAGACTAAGAAAGTATCTTTAGTTCGTCTAAGATACTTAACGATGTTCTTAACCGCAACCCAGTGACCATCACCTAGATCGGCCTGATAGCAACTACACATGCTCAAATCATACGAGACATCAGGTCGCGTACATATCATGGCATACATGATCGATCCGACTGCAGAAGCAAGGATCCGACTCATGTTGTCTCTCTCATCTTGAGTTTTAGGACACATGTCCTTAGATAGAGAGACGCAATGTGACACTGGCAATAGTCCCCTCTTAGACTGATCCATGTTGAATCTCTTCAACACTTTATCGATATACGAGCTCTGGGAGAGTCCAAGAAGCTTTCTAGATCTATCCCGATAGATCCTTATTCCCAGAATAAAAGATGCTTCTTCCAGATCATTCATAGAGAATTTATGAAAGCCAAGCTTTCACCGATTGTAGCATGGGAATGTCATTGCCAATAAGGAATACATCATCTACATAAAGGACAATGAATGTCAGTGTGCTCCCACTAACTTTCTTATATACACAAGGATCATCCTCGTTTTGAACGAAATCATATTCTTTTATGATCTCATCAAAACGTTGGTTCCAAGAATGCGATGCTTGCTTCAATCCATAAATGGATGGATTTAACTTGCAAACCTTGTTTGCATGTTTTGGCACGACAAAAACATCAGGCTGTTGCATATAAACATCCTCCAAAAGGTTTTCGTTAAGGAAAGTGGTTTTGACGTCTATTTGCTATATTTCATAATCAAAATATGCAGCAATAACAAGCATTATCCGAATGGATTTAATCATGGCAACACGTGAAAAAGTTTTGTCATAATCGACACCATGTCGTTGACGATACCCTTTCACTACAAGCTTATCTTTGTACGTTTGTATATTGCCATCCATGTCAATCTTCTTCTTGAAGACCCATTTGCAACCAATAGGCTTTACGCCTTCTGGTGCATCAACCAGTGTCCAAACTTTTTTGGTGTATATGGAATCCATTTCGGACTTCATGGCTTCTTGCCATAAAGTGAAGTTGATATCTTGTATCGCTTCCTCATACGTAGCCGCTCATTATCCTCAATAAGATTAATATCTACGTGAGGTGAGATCAGAAACCCATACCTCTCAGGTTGTTTTCTGACTCTATCCGACCCACGCGGTTCTTGTGTTTTAAAGGAATATTGTACAGTCTCATCCCTGATGAACTGTTCGTGTTCCGTTTGGGAGTCTGTACCAGGAACAGTATCACTTCGATTTTCATCGAGTTCTACTTTCCTCCCACTTACCACTGCATTTAGGAATTCCTTTTCGAGGAAAACCACATGTAGAGTAATAAATACCTTGTTCTCTTGTGGGTGGTAGAAGTAATATCTTTTGGTTTCCCTAGGATAACCTACAAATAGGCACTTATCTATTTTTGGTTCTATTTTGGTACGATCCAAACGTTTAACGTATGCCCAGCAACCCCAAATCTTCAGGAATGAGAAACCTGGTTTCTTTCCTGTCCATATTTCATATGGAGTCTGTTGAACAGACTTTGACGGAACATTATTCAAAATAAGTATTGCACTGTACAATGCATATCCCCAGAAGGAATTTGGTAGCTCAATGCGACTCATCATAGACCTTACCATGTCCAATAAAGTTCGGTTTCTCTGATCGGACACACCGTTTAATTGAGGTGTTCCGGAAGGAGTCCACTATGAAAGAATAACATATTCTTTCAAGTAATCGAGAAACTCATTGCTTAAGTATTCTCCAGCACGGTCCGATCATAATGTTTTAATACTTTTCCCGGTCTGTTTTTCTACTTCGTGTCGAAACCCTTTGAATTTCTCAAAGGTATCCGACTTGTGTCTCATAAGATACACATAACCATAACGCGATGCATCATCCGTAAAGGTTACGAAGTATTCATATCCACCTCTAGCCTGGCTAGACATGGGCCCATATACGTCACTATGAACGAGGGCTAACAGTTCGGTGGCATGTACACATTTACCGCTAAAAGATGTTTTAGGCATTTTTCCTAATAAACAAGATTCGCAGACGTCATATGACTTTGGATCAAATCCGTCCAAGTATCCACTCTTCGAAAGCGTGGATATACGAGTCTTGTTAATGTGTCCCAGACGACAATGCCACATATAAGTTTCATATTTGGTACTTAATTTAAGCCTTTTTTTTGTCATGTTATATGTTTGAGATTGATTTATATTCAAAATATAAAGACCATTATTAACATCAGCACTGCATATCTCAAAATCATTTTTATAAACAAAACACCTTGTGTTTCTGAATACAAAAGTATACCCACATTGGGTTAAACAAGATACATATATAATGTTTCTAGTCAAACTAGGTACATATTAGCAGTTTGATAAATTAAGTACATGCCCCGAGGGCAGTTCCAAAATATAGGTCCCAACAGCCAAAACAGCGACTCTAGTCCCATTTCTAACTCGAAGGTCGATCTCTCTTGAAGCCAGTCTCCTTCTAATTTTCAGTTCCTGCACATCAGTACATATATGAGTACCACAACCAGAATCAAAAATCCAATTTTTAAAACTAGAAGTAGACATGCTTATTTCAATAACAAACATACCTGAAGCCGGTGCCTTGCCCGCTTTCACTTCCTTCATGTGCGCCTTGTACTCACGGCAGTCACGCTTCCAGTGACCCCATTTGCCACACTGTAGGCAGACATCTTGGGATTTTTCATTTGCATTCCCAGAAGAATTTGATGATTTGGCCTTGCCCTTTCTTTACTTCTTCTTCTTCTTCACACCTCCAATAGCCTTCGGCCAAGCTTTGGCATTCTGAGATGTCGAAGCGAAGTGCGCCTCGCGATTTTTGCCCTTCAAAAGCTCTTTTTCTGCCTATTTCAGCATTGCCATCAACTCTCCAAGAGTATTTTCTTGGTTCATCATATTATAGTTCATAATGAACCCGCTCCAGCTATCAGGAAGAGACTGTAAGATCAAATCTATGGAAGTCTCAGACTCGAAGAATATACCTAGCTGTTCCAACTGTTCGATATCAGCAATCATCTATGACACATGGTTTTCAACAGATGTACCCTCTGACATGCGAGAGCGAAAGAGCTTCTTCTACAATTTGTACCTCTGCGATCTAAGATTAGATCGATGAAGGTCCCTTAATTTCAACATCATTTCGAAGGGATCCAATCCCTTGTTTTGACGACGAAATTGTGGGGTCATTGCAGCAAGCATGACGGATTGAGCAGTTGAGTTGTCGTCACTATGAGTCTTCCAAAGCTCAAGCTCAAGCAGCTGCTCAATTTCGGGCTTAGGCCCAAGAGGTCTCTCTATCGTATAGAGCAATCTCTCAGCCCCCAGGACAATCCTGAGGTTCATATCCCAGTTAGGAAAGTTCGTAATATTAAAGATATTTTCACTCATGATAATGTCCCCAACGTTGACCTTTCCAGCCATCTTAATTGCAATAGTCTAACTATTCAATTAACGATTTTGGGTACAGTCCAACTGTTACAAAAAAATAATAAAATATTAGTCCAAATAATATAAATATATAAAATGATGAAAATAATTTGAAATCGCGTATTTGGCAAGTATTTGAAAGAAATTGCAAATTCAATACTGGCCTCCCACTATTTTTTGGCGAGCCTCTAACCCTATGTTGAGTATTCGGGAAACCTAGTTTCCTAGTGGGCTATGATCCCGTTAAATAACACACAACCTTGACTTTGGCCAACAAGTTGTATGATATTTAACTAGGTAGATCTCTAAGATCAATTGGATCCCATCCAATTCCTAGATCCGGTAGGTGGACCTCCAAGTCCGAAACATATATACAATATATATATCAATATATCCAATATATTTCCTAATCTTTTCCTCTGAATCAACTAAGCCTTGGCTTTGGCTCTACAAGCTTAATGATTCCAGTTAAGCGGGACCCATTGACAGTGGGAAAGCTTCGTAATCCATGTTGATGAACAAGAAGTGACATTGACTTTGGCCAACAAGTCACAACTTACCCAAGACATGCGATATGGAACAAAGCTTTCGTGGTTCAAACACATCTATGATGGACATTGATCTTGACTTTGGCCAACAAACCAATGCCAATCTTGGATCTTGAGAAAGAACCACTCAATGGAAGGAAATCTCTTAATATTATATTGAGGGTTTTTCGTGTAAATTGGCAACCATTTATTATCTTTGATTAGGTCTCATCATACACCCTTAAGCATGCATTCTAAAAGCATAATAAGGCGTGAAATAAATAATAACGATATGCGGATGGATATTTAACAAATTATTCCTAGAACAAAACTCTCATTTTCCTCTCCCCAGCTAGCACTATTCTAACTTCTACCCAATTACATAATACAACAAAGAACCTCATTAAAATTGAGGGGAATTGGTGAGAAGAGCAAAACAAAGAGTCAAGAGATAAAAGGCTGGACACGCATGTCCAATTTAATAAATTCTAAATTTATTACAATAATTTCCAAAATTGCCCTCACCTTTCTAATATCCATCTGATATACATTATTCATACAATACATCCATGTATTCATACAAAGCATGTTATTCAATCAATCTAATCCAATTAATTAATCTTTGAATTAATGACCATCCAATGTTCAAACAATGATTTGATTTGCGCGAGTACAACTCGTTTAAGAATAAGTACTCAAAGTGCGTATTCTTGAATTATATCGAACTACAATTTTAAATCCAATTTAATTTGTATTCAATCATAATTCTAATTTAATTCTAAATTAAATAATTACACTTATTTTAGCGTCTTTTAGATTTAGATTCTAAATCTAAACTTTATGGGTCTCAAATGCCCAATTAACATCCAATGTCAATTTAATTAAAGTCCAATGGGCTTCTAATTAATTCTTAAGGCATGGGCTTTGGCAACCAAAACCCAATAAGGAATCACCCTTTTGCCAAAATCAATTTAGGCCCATTAAGCCCAATTAAATTATTTAAAGACCCAATTATTCTATTTGGATTTTATGGAATGGTTTTAGGCCCTATTTAGATCCAATCCAATTGTCCTAAACCAAGCTTGGCCCAACCAAGCCCATTAAGCCCAAATACAACAATATTAGCCTAATTCAAAATTAAAGACTAATTTATTTAATTACAATATTCCAAATATCATAATTATTTTAATTAAAGTGTAATAGCCTTAATTAATTAGTTAAATCAATATTTCCAAAATATCAATTAAACTAATTAATCATGCTTTAATTTATTCAATTAATGTCTAACACAATTGAAGCAAAGTCAATCAATTTCATGTTTCTTAACTCACGGCAATATAGCATAATTTATATGCAATTTTGATTTTAATATAATTAAATCGACAATCAATATTTCCATCATGCTTTAAACACATCCAATGGTCTAAAATCAAAAAATCACTATGATACAATTAGGGTCAAGTTTCGGCCATAGCAAGGAATTTAGGGAAAAAAATTCCAATTCATTTTCTCAAATTTTAAGATGCATAAATCTAATTCATCATCATCCAAGCTTAACCAAACCATCAATTTGAAGAAATCATGGTTAAAACATAAAAACCATAAATTAAAGTATATAAACCCTAAATTCATTTCATGCTTAGAAAAGGCTCTGATACCATTGTTGGGTTCCTAGAACATGCCAAGGATCTTCTAAGTCATGATTTCATGTGAATACTCAAAGAAGTCGCGGAAAAACTTACATTGATCGGTTTCGTTGGATGTTGAAAGTTCAAAATTTTTGATGAAGAAGAAGAGCTCCAAGCCTTTTTTTTGTGTTCCAAACACAAGGATTGGTTTCCCTAACACCTTGAATGACTCCTTGAATGTGCTAGCAAGAAGAAATTTTGAAGAAAAATTTCTAAGCAAGAGGGAGAGGTTCATGACAATTTTGGCTTGTAAGAGGGAGAGAGTTGATTTTTGTGTTGTGTAATTGATTTCCAACATTCAATTACCATTTACCAAAAATCAAGTTGGTAAAATGTCATTCCAAAAATGACAAAGAGTGTTGGACTTTGGTTGAGTGAAAAAAAAGCAAGCTTAGATTTACACTTAACCTTTAACCACTTCCATCACTAGTCAAACTAGTGATGTAAGTCAAGTGGGTCCCACCACTTGTAAATTCCGAATTTAAGTCGAACAATCCAACACGCGACTTCGTTCGGGCTCGGGTTCATTTAATTCTGAAATAACGAATTTGTCGTTGCAACATAATTAAATATTAAAGTCGCTTACGAATTAATTCTAAATTAATTCATTTGCCCGAATTAAAATCCAATTTTAATTCCGCATTGAAATCTAATTTCAATTAATATATCGAATATATTATTTAATCGATTAATTCCAATTAGTTGTTCTCTCTCTTCTATTCGAATTTTATCTCAGATAAATTCTTGCGTAATTAATCACAGATTAATTTTCTCTCTCTCATAATTAATCTCAGATTAATTATGTTCGAGTCAAATGTCATCGATGAATCTTGGGAAGCGATCCATGAGATTCCTGGATATGTTGGTAGTGAATTTGGTCTTCGGACTATCCGAACACGTGCGTACCTGGTACCACATTCTTACCGATTTACAAGACATGGTTGGCTTCTAGCAAAGCACCATGCCTTCCCATTCTCCAGAAATATTCTTTTAAGGAATACAAAATCTATACTAGGCGTAGTATACTAAGTATTGTGTATTGCGATCCAGTATTGGATGTCACATGCTAGGCCTGGGGCTGGAATTGTGTCTGCCCCTTACGAAGCATATATCATATCACTAGCAACTTGTCTCTTTAATCGAATAATCACGACCTTGTCACATTATCCCGATAGTTGCAATATATTAGAGTATCAGTTCTGTATCCTTACGTGATCATCATCTCCATATGACTGAAGTGACACTTCCATCTTGACATCACACCCAATAATTTGATGGTGTTGAACTAAACGATATTCTGAAAGTGATAAATCTGGTTAATTTGATGGTTTTAAGAATTGAAAGATTATTCATTGAGAGTGATTTTCAAGTGGCGGTTTCATGAGTAAAAGAAGTGGATATGGGGTCATGGGGATATAACATTTTGTTGAATGAAATTACGAATGAATGGCCAACTAAATTTTCTTGTTATGTAATCTTTAAGGGGTGAGGGTCGAATATGTTGGCAGATTTTTTTACAAAAACAATGTGTTGATCGTCGTATTGATTTTGTAGCCTGGATGTTATTGTGGGTGTAATAGTGGAGGTTTTTATGGGGCTATGTGAAGAGATGATCGGAGGTGGTTCCGCAGCAGGAAGGCTCTTGGTGGAATAATGGTGATTCAATATTGGTTGGATTCTACTGAAAACGCATTCTGAATGTGATCAGAGGTCAAATATAGTGGTCATGAATTCAGATTTTCAGAAAACCTGATGGCTTTACTTCCAAGCTCTTCATCTGTGGTTGTAGACAGCACGCGGCGTTTAGTGAAACTGGACCTCAGTGATGGCAATAGCCAAATTTGGTGGTTTGAGCTGATGGGGGTAAGTCAAGAGTTAGGGATGCTATGCAGTGGATTAGAATTATAATTTTATAAACAATATAGAATAAAGGAAAAAAAAACAGCAAATTCCATAAAATTACACACTGCTTTAGTTATGGTTTTTTAACCCAGCAATGTCTCCCACTATTTTACGTAATACCGTAATCCCCAATGAAGAACGGGAATTCAATAATTAAATCGAATTCCATAGTGAGAGTAGGATCCCATGAATATATTTCTACTCGCAGCTTCGGCACGATCTCGCCTACGTATATTCATTAGGTAGATAACTCATTTTCAATCACTCACCAGTAACTCCTAATTTTGGTCCTGACCATTTCTCGTTATGACAGCTTTGGCACGTTCACAAAAAGGCGTATCAAGACTTCATTTTCCAATGACAAACTCAAGCTACCGATGTAGTCCTGACAGCTTTGGCACGTTCAGGATTTCCACTTTCACTTGAATTTGTCTAGTATCATTATACAAATGGCATGGATAAAATTCTATCAACTACACCCCCACTGCTTTGGCACGATCTCAGATGCAGCCATAAAAA
Source organism: Zanthoxylum bungeanum (assembly GCA_019454045.1). Taxonomy (NCBI): domain Eukaryota; kingdom Viridiplantae; phylum Streptophyta; class Magnoliopsida; order Sapindales; family Rutaceae; genus Zanthoxylum; species Zanthoxylum bungeanum. The sequence goes on along the minus strand of SKCR01023315.1, from coordinate 19,927 downwards.
GTTACTTATAAACCGTATTGACAAGACGGACCAAGAAACATGCATCCAATACACATTACTTTACAACCTTATTTTAAGCGGGGATATTCCTCAAGGAAGCTTTGCTCTACATAAAATGCAGAATTTTAATCTGAATCATTTTCTAAACAATTCAATTCAACCTTAGAAAACTTAACTCAATTTAACAATTAAATTTCGGTGATGTTTCTGTTAGGGTAGAACAGAAAAGTCAAGAAACATATATATTACATGCATTTGCGAGCATTAAAATTGGATTATATATCATATATCAAGCATGACTAATTTAATGGATGAAGCATTAGACCTGCTCTGATACCGATTTTGTTGGGGTTTGGGGCGAAGGGGGCAGCGAAAGCGTTGTTCAGGCGAAATCATAATTTTAAAACTTTTTCAAATTACTGAATAAATTATTCAATATCTGATATGAATAATTCATTCATATTTCACCTAAACACATTTATTCGATATCAAATAATGACATAAATGAGGTAGAAACTTCACGAAACTTTTACGAAAAATATTTTTCCGCAAAATGACGCAAAACACGTTTTTGATCGAACCGACCACCCAACACTTATGGGGACTGCAGAGGTTAGCCCCAATAGTGTTAGGGAAGTTCATAGGCTGCCCAAACAGTGACAAATTCGTTGTTTGGACAGCCGTCACCCGATTGGCTCAAAATTCACCCGGTAACGCCGTTTTTCACCATTTTTGCTTATTTCAACTCCGAACAATTTCCGAAAATTGTTCCAACACCCAAAACACATCCAATACATTTATATGACATCAATTTCTTCAACATAAACCCATATTTTCCAGAACTGATCCAAAAACCAAAAATACCAATTTTCATGCTTTAAATACAATTTTCAAGATTAATCCAATTAATCAAAACACCAATCAAATTCACACAACATGAACCACCCAAGAAAAATTCTAGGAATTACAAGAGTGGTCATAACACTCTAGAATGGCAACATATCTTCAAATGATCAATTTGAACCAATATTACAATAATATTTTCCAAAACAACTTCACACATGCACTTCACTTCAAAATCCATCCACCAAAACAAAAGCCCCAATTTCAACAAACAAAAGGAACCCTAGAACTATTCTAACAATTCAAGAAAACAAGAAACAAATTTCCAAGCTTAGGTTTTTAGAAGATTACCTTTAATCTCTTGATTTCCTAAGCCTTTTCTTGAATTTTCCTTCATTTTCTTCAAGATTTGATCAAATAAATCTTAGGGTTATTTGTTTTGAAGCTTTCAGCCATGGTGGAGAATTGTATGAGATAAAACAAAATTTTCTAATCAACAAGGAGCATGACCGACTTTTGGGGGTAGAATGGTCATTTTGTAAAAATTTATTCCAATTAATTATATTAAACTTTATGTTAACCAATCATAATTGCACACATAAAGTTTAATTAAATCATGACATGTGTTCCAATAATAATTTATGAAATATAGATATTATTTAACTATTCAAACATTTAACAATTAAATATCTAAATGATTAATTAATATAATTATTATTATATATATGTATTTTTATTTACATAAATAACAAATACATATATTTATGGCATGTGTCAAAATCTCATTTGACAATTAATTAATGTGTATCTAATCAAATTATGTATCAAATACAAATACAAAATAATTATTAAATGACCAAAAATCCCCTAATGCATGTGTTATCGTTTAACCATTTAAACGATTCGAATTAACTCACTTAATCCGATGAAGTATTCTGAATAATCTATATTATTCATAACATGTTGCCCAAGTGCTTAACGACTACAGTTCATATTGTGGGACTCTCTAAGTTTAGGTTTATCCGTCACGAAATCTAATTTCATGTCTATAATTCACCCACTCATGAATTAGGACGACCATAAATAATCTCGCTAAACTATACAAGTCAAGGTCATTGCATACGTATAATCCCTCTATCATAGGCTATCCATATTATACCTAGGATATAGATAAAAATGTCAAATCATTTCGGTATAATATAGTCGAATTACAATTTACTATCTCTAAATAACACTTGGAACAAGTTTTCGTAGTTATACCACGGCCATGGATTACTAGGTTCTAAACACGTGCATGATGCTTATGCCCTGTACACATGACTGACAGATCCTCTCTTGATACACATTGGATATCATGAGCATCAGTCCACACCCAACGAACTGGCGGAGGTCCGATCTAAATAGATCGGTGACGTGACTACCATCAAAGTATGGAGGATAACTCATATATCCCACTGTGGTATCTCAAGTCGAATAACCACTATGCCCGCTCAACTCGAGAAGATTCCTATTGACGTTGGTGTACCATCTATTAGGAAATCTTCAGTGAGTCGTTCAGTGTTTATCAAATAAAAACCTACATGTCTATAAGAGTCTCCCGAGACTCATGGTTCACTGGGATAAACCATCGGACCAAGTCATGATATACGACATGTACTGGTCTCAGTGGATTTTACTAACCGACCCGTGTTATTAAATCTTGACCAGGAACTTTATTTAAGGATAAACATCTTATAGTGTGTTTTCCAATGTCAATTACAAACTACGTTGTAACTGCGCACTACATTGTAAATCTTAGGGTCTTTATCTAATATACACGTATCACTAAATCAGATTTAGTTTCAACATAATCATAATTAGATATCTAATCGTAATTAGATCGAATATGTGTATAAAGGCAAGAGGTGCTACCATTAAATAAGTAATATTATGGAAAACATAATTTTTCGTATTTATGAATCGGACATAAATACGATCCGGATTAGCATTCTGAGCACCAACCCTAACAGTTTCTATATAAGACATATATCCGACCATATATAAGCATATCTGGCATGCCTTTCCAATTATGACCGACAGGACAAAGTGTATAGTCGGGCCAGACATCCCAAGTTGATGATAGGGTTCCTCCCGAGGTTAGGAATCCGGTTCTCATGCGGTAAAACCTTCAAAACTCAATATATAGACTTTTTCCCTTCTATATTTTTATCATAAAAGGCTTATTTCTTCACTCTCATTCGCTTCTGAGGCTCCCTAAATGCCCTAGCTTCACTATTTCTTTGTAAAATATCCGATCGAGCTGAAAACATCTGATTAGTGATAGAAAAATTCGACCGAATTTGTCTCACATCCAGCCGCCTCTTTTCTATATCCATCTCAGTTCCTCCTGCCATTTCCATGGCGCACGTTTTATAAGATCCGATCATGTCCTTGATATGTGGATGTCTGATGGGTCACCACTAGACTTGGCCTAGCTTTCTACACTTTGTTGCCTTCATCGTGTCAAGGTAGATTATTTGTTTCTGAATGCGGCTGTGACATTCTGATATACTAACAACCATATTTTCTGCTTCCATGGTCATAAGTTGTCCCTCTTGCCTGAGAAAATTGCCGTCAATATGGGCCTACAGTTCTCACCTTCTACTCTTCTTACAATACCATTCTTCAATAGTCGGTACCTTAGAAAGACTTCTGAAGCCTTCCTTTTCAGTCTCGATGAGTTGGAGAAAGTATTACCCAGTTATTTATCCATTGAGTTGAAAGCACTGCTTGATGCTTCTTCTAATATAGAGATTGGGTCTCACCACTGGAAGAGTGTGGCCATGTTCTGCGTTCTGGCTTGATATCTCTTGGTAGGCCATCACACTGATAGAGGCGACCACTGATTTCTTAATGTTATACAGGGTATTCGATGTAGCCATGATCCACTGTTGTCATCTTGGCTGAGACGCTCATGGTCTAGATGGAATCAAGTAGAATTCCACCAGCTGATTCCTTGTGAGTCCTTTACTCTTGTAGGTATGTCCTAAATTTTACTTAAGTTGTCTTTTTGGATTTTCAACTTAGCGGGCCGCTCTAAGTCTTGCATGGGCTTCATTTTCAGGTTTTAAACTGAGCAAGTTAACACACTATTTTTTCAGGTATGGCCACAAGAAAAGTTGATGCTCATTGCTCCTCCGCTGATCTCTATCTTTCCCTCATATGGTCTCCGTCATCATCTAGCACTCTCCATGGAAAAGAACAACCTTTCTTATGATGCATGGAAGAAGTGGCTACAGCAAGTATCCGACTTGGAGATTTCTTTTACATGTCCTTGGTGGCATTTCAACCATGTTACATAGACTTCTTTGGACATTTTGTCCTTCTCCCAAGTCTCCATATCAACTCATTTTACCTTCCAGCTAGGCTCTATCACCAATATGGGTGTCCTCCATATCTTGCCCCTGAGAGGCGTACTTTTCAAGGTGGCCTCATGTCATGTTGCTTTCGGGATCATTTTCTTGACAAGTGGGCCCAGCGGCGTGTCTAGACTGTCATATCCCCAAAGTATTCTAGTGTACTAGACAAACATGTTGACCTTTCTGATTTGGGCTCTGCTCTAAAGAAGCAAGGAAACTGATTCATGCATACTTAACCTAAAATTTCTCTCTTAGCAATAACTATACATTTCATGAACCATTTGAGCTTTATTTCATTAAGACATTAGTATTTTTTCTTAGAAGATGTGTGAATACATTGATTTTCCTATTGCAATGGTACCCTAGTTGTTAACTGGCCATTTCAGATTTTTCAATTAACTATTTTTCTCACTCACTTATCCCTAACTTTTACCTAATCTGTTTCCAATTTAGCGGGATGTGGCTAACTTTTACCTATGTCGTCCTTTACGGATTTTAGACCTAACGAGCTTTCCTTTTTTCATTTTTCTTTTTTCTATGCAAAGTATTTCTTCAGCCGATCCATATTAATGGGCTTTGTGAACTCATTTCCCTCCAAACCGGACAACCGAACTGCTCCGTTTATCAAGATCTTCTTAACCAGATAGAGTCCCTCATAGTTGGGTCTGAACTTTCCCCTTAGGTCCATTGCCAGTGGTCTTGACTGTTTCAGCACTAGATCTCATTCCTTAATTTTATTGGGTCGAACTCTTTTATTGAAGGCTCTAGCTATCCTCTTCTGATATAGATGAGTATGGTCTAGAGCTTTCATTCTTTTCTTATCCATCAAAGTCAATTGTTCAAATCTTCCTAAGATCCATTCTTGTTCGGGAAAATCTACTCCCTCATAACCTGTATTGATTGCACCTCAATTTTAACAGGCAATACAACATTCATTTCATAGACCAAAGGATAAGGTGTAGCTCATATTTCCATTCCGACCAAAGTCTTATACCTCCATAGCAAAAATGGCAAGTTATTGGCCGAGTCCTTGTAAGTCTCTTTCCTCTTCGCCAGATCTTCTTCAGGGTCGTGTTGGCGACCTCTACTACTCTATTGGCCTGTGGTTTATATGGTGAAGACTTATGATTCCCAATCTCATACTTCTACATCATAGCTTTAGTCTCTCTTTGAAATTGTATCTCGTTGTCTGTCACCATATGGTGTGGCATCTCATACCGATAGACAATATTCCGAGCTATAAACTTTTCCATCTGCTTAGCTGTGACATTACAAAAGGATTCATCTTCCACCCACTTAGAGAAATAGTCTACTGCCATTACTATGAATCAATACCCATTAGAGGCTTGTGGCTTGATTTCACTGATCAGGTCGATACCCTATACTAAGAACGGCCAGTGTTCTGATAGCTCGTGCAACTCTATTAGTGTAAATGGGTTCAATTTTCCATGGACTTGGCAGTCATGACAATATTTTACTAATTCTACACAGTCAGCCTCCATAATTAACCAATAAAACCATTGTTCACACAATAGTCCTCGACGCCCGCTTATATGTGGCCCGCATACTCCTATATTAACTTCCTCATCACCTTCTTAGCTTCTTCATCATTTAAGCACTTCAACTGTATTCCATTAGGTTGTCGCTTATACAAATATTCTATCAGACTTACGAACTAAGAAGCCAACTCCTGAATCAACACATTGTCTTTTTTACAAGCTCCATCAGGAAATTCTCTATGATTCAAGAAATTTTGGATGTCATGGTACTAAGGTCTTACGTCGTTAACCTCAACGTCCATTACCCTCCCCACTTTAAATCTAGGCAAACTGGATGTAGTCAACACCGGGGTTTCATGGTTAGCTTCCTAAGGTTCTCCCAAGTTGAAGCCAATGTAGCTATTGTGTCTACCATTTAGTTGTCTTCCCTAAGCATGTGTCAGAAAGTACACTTCAGGATGTTTTGCATCAATACTCTGAGATGAACATATACGGTTTCAACTTGTCTTCTTTTAACTCCCAATGCCCTCGTATCTATCGGATTACCAACATTAAGTCAACATAGACCTCTACGTCCCATGCCCCATGGTTATTAGCGCTTCAACTCAAAAAATATAGGCTTCATACTCGGCTATGTTGTTGGTGATTGAGAAAGTTAACCTCTTGACCATATGAAACTTTTCTCCTTCGGAGGTAACTAGAACAATTTTGATTCCAGCACCTTTGTAATTCATGACTCTGTCGAAGTACATCTTCCAACCTTGGATTGCTATTGCCTTAATTTCTTCATCAAAGAACTCGAACTTATATTGACCTCTTTCAATTGGTTGTTGTGCTAAAAATTCAGCCATGACTCGCCCATTAATTACCTTCTTCATGATATAATTAATGTCGAATTCAATCAACAAGACCAACCCATTTCCCAACTTTCCAACAAGAGAGGGCGCCAACTGCAAATATCTCAATGGATTTTCCTTGCCGACAACCTATATATTGTAGGATTGGAAGTAGTGTCATAGTTTTTTGGAGGCTCATACCACTGCTAAATATATATTTTCCATCTCTTCATAGCATGTTTCATATGGCAGCATCATCTTGCAGAGATAATAGACTGCGTGTTCTAATTCAATGTCATCCTTCTGGACAAACATCGCCCCAAGGCTATAAATTCTACGACCAAGTACAAAACCAAGGGTTTACCAGATCTCAGAAGCTTCAAGAGTGGCGGGTGGATCAAAAACTTCTTTATTTTCTTTGAAAGTCTCTTGAAATTGATTGTTCCACTCTATCGGTTGATCATTTCTTAGTAACTTTAAGATCAATTCACACACCGAGGTCAACTTGGCAATAAATCAACTGATTTATTATATCTTCCCTAAGAATGTTATTTCTTATTTCTTTGTTTTAAGTGCAAGCATCTCCGTTATTTCCTTGATCTTCCCCGGATCCACTTCAATTACTTTCGCGTCTATGGTATGCCCTAGTAGCTTTCTAGATGTGACCCCGAATACACACTTCTTGGGGTTGAGCTTGAGATTATACTTGTCCACCCTTTGAAGAGATTTCTCTAATGCCCAAAAGTGTTTTCCCTAGTCTCTGACATGACCATCATGTCATTAACGTAGAGTTCAACCTCATTGTGCATCAAATCATGAAATAGGGTGGCAGTAATCCACTGATAGGTAGCCCATGTGTTCTTCAACACGAAGGGCATTACCTTATAACAGTAAGTCTCACATTCTTTAATGAATGTAGTCTTGTGCTTGTCTTCTTCATAAATGAATATTTGATTGTATCCGAAAAACCCATCTACAAAGGAATACATGGATTACAAAGCGGCACTGTTCACCAAAACATTGATGTGCGGTAGGGGAAAATCATCTTTCGCAAATGCCTTGTTGAGGTCTCCATAATCCATACACATCATTTTCTTCCCATCCTTATTTGGAACTAGTACGTTATTGGCCGGCCACTTTGAGTACCTGACAACTTCTAAGAACCCTACTTTTATCTATTCCTTCACTTCTTCTTTGATTTTCTCTGCCTATTATAGTCTCGTTCTGCGAAGCTTCAGCTTTACAGGTCTCATGTTTGGGTATGTTGGAATTATGTGATGCAATATACTTTTGACCACTCTGGGCATGTCTTTATATGACCAGACATATACCTTTGCATATTTTGTTAACAATCTCTCTAATTCTTTCATTTTCAGGGTAAACTCACTTATAATTAATATATTCTTCGGGTTTGCATATGTACCAAGATTGAATGCTTATGTTCTTATTGAATTAATGTCAATATGTTCATGTCATGCATGTTATGATGTGTGCTAAATGAAAAAGAATCAGACAAGTAAATATTAGTGTCCTAGACATGCCAAAGATCTCTAAGCGTGATTATTGTGTGAATAAATCAAGTGAAAGTTGCGGAAAAAACTCACATTGATCGGATGAGATTTCATAAATTTCTTCTTGAATGTTGAAGCTCCAAGCTTTTTAGAGTGTTTCCAACACTTGGGTGAGTTATCATATCACCTTAATTAACTCATTTAAGTGCTAGCTTGTAGAATTTTGGCAATAAAAATTCTAAATGAGAGAAGAGGGCTCACGCCCATTTGAGAGAAAAAAAAAAAAAAAAGATGATGAATAGTTCCTTTTTTATGTTTTCCAAAAACATAAAGCAAAAGTTGGTTGTTGGTTTGATTAAATATAACATTTAATATTATGCCAACGAATATTGGGCCCGGGTTCGTTTAATCCGATTAAACGAATTTTTCATCGTGACGTAATCAAATCCAATTTAATTAAATAATAATGTCTAGCAAAACTCTTACGAAGTCGCTTATGAATTAATTCCAAATTTATTCGTTCGCTTGAATTAAAATCCAATTTTAATTCCGTATTGAAATACGATTTCAATTAATATATCCAATATATTATTTTAGCTCCATTAAATAAATTAAATTGAAAAATCCAATTTAACTATTAAATTTATTTTGCCAATTAATTCCAAATTAATCGCGTTCTCTCTTCTAGACGAATTGAATCTCAGATAAATTCTCGCCGTAATTAATCCCAGATTAATTCTTTCCTTAATTAAGTCAAATGTCATCGGTGAATCTTTGGGAAGCGACCCAAGAGATTCCTAGATATGTTGGCAGTAAATATGGTCATCGGACTATCTGAACACGTGCGTACCCAGTACCACATTCTTACTATTGGAATGTATGCCCTAGAGCTACATATAATGTAAACGGCTTTATGTGTTTTGAAATAAAATGATGCATTATTCATTTATCAAATTGTTTGTTTAATATTCGCATATTATAAATTATCTTAAATACCCTAGATTACTTATGTTCCTTCAAACATAGTGTATGAGTGTCATAAACAAGAGGATTTAAGTCTGAAGTTAGTAATCTTAAATAGTCCATAAAGAGTAAACAAAGCGGGTACTAAGTTTGCGATTTATCTATAGCTGCGGTACATTCTATATTTGTATGGCGACCTTGATCCGGGATTGTCCATGTAGAGACATGAGAATGAAGACACCTTGTATGATGCGATCATATAGGACTGGACCCACATGGAAATGACATTTTTATAATATCTGTTAAACAAAGAAAGTCATTTCGATATACTAGATGGTCATAAATGGATTGATCTTAATCCTGAGTGTACTACGAACTCCTGCATGGCAGGCTATGTCCTTTGATTTACAAAGGTAAGGTTGGTGTAGCAGTCCCGACCAATAGCTACATACTTTGGGGGCATGGTCTGTTGTGTAGCTAGGAACGTCTTACATAGACATGGAGTTCACTCATTCTTGCGAGAAGTAGATGAGTATCTTTCTTAAGGGTTGAGTCGGTGTTTGAACGATTTGAGTACTCAAGTCTTTCTATTACGAATAGAAAGATTAAAATTCATAATGGTTATGAATAAATCGTTCATTAGAGAATCAATGGTACTTAAGGTAAGAATAATTAGAGGGGTATAACGGATATTATGACCCGACTCTAATTACGAGATACTCGTGAAGGGTTAATCTATATGTAATGACTATATCGATGGACACCGACTTGGTTCAGCTTAATAAATCATCGCGGCAACGAGAGTGCAACTTCGGATTTTTAGTGGAATAACCCGGAGTTAATAATTCAGAATATTAATTAAGAGCTTAATTAATATTTCGAGATTATTGGAGCTCGGAATCGTAGGTCAATTTGGTCCCCGTGCTAGCTCGATTTACTATAGCGGATTTAGTATAATTGGATAGTCCAATTATATACTCAAATATGTATAAATATTATTAATATGATTAATAATATTGATGTGTCACACTTGATACTATATATTAAAAGGTTAGTATATAGTTTTAATAATTATTTGATGATTATTAATTGCTTACTATTAAATTATACTATTTATATTATTTAATAAGTATTAAATTTAATTTTTGATTTTCCAAAAATGGTTTTTGGAAGGTATTTGATTGGTTTGAGTAATTGCTCTTTATGAAAGGTAATTACACTTTTTATTTTTGTAACATATCCTTTATTATAGTAATAAAGGATTAATGTTACAAAATTAAAGAGAAAAAGGCCATATGGCCGAAACTACCAATAGGGGAGGCTAAGGGTTTGATTTATTTTGGAAATAATAAACCCTAAGTATATAAAGAAATTTTATTTTTTAGAACTCTCATTCTTGCATACCCTAACCTCCATCTTCTTCCTCATTCTCTCTCAATTGTTGAGAAAAGAAAAATACGAGTGTGACTAGTAATCTCTAAAAGGTTTAGGGATTCATTTAGTGAGTGTAGCCCACACTACTTTCCGTTGGTTGTGAGACATAACTCGGAAGGTAGAATGGTAGATCCGAATTATTGATACGGGCTCACGACATCATCAACAAACTGACTTCGTGGTGGCTTATTTATTGTTTGCTTCATGTAAATAATAAACTAAAGAAAGTTTTTAGATAATATTTAATGATCAATTCAGTGGTGCGCAATGTGTGGCTTGTGAATCATATTCGGCAGTGAACAAAATGAATAATTTTGAAGAGTGGACATGAACATCAAGCTTCATCAAATCAGCGTGGGTGAACTGCATGATGAAAGCAGCCAAAGGGTTAAAATACACATCACATACGAATTGATCTGGCGTGCATGGTTTGAGAAGCCTTTAGTCACGCATTACATAAATCCATGGCTGGTGCGTGCGTGGGCATGGTTTATGGTTCAAGGCTGCTTCATGGCTCGTGTGTAACGGGCTTTCAACAGTGAATAAAAAATATGGAGCTGTTTGGAATCTGAATTATTGGCAGAACTGGATTAAATTGAGGAGAGCAGAAATTTTTTTCAAATCCGATCCGGATTCCTAAGACGCTTCCGCTGAGCGAGGAAAGCGTTTCCTACACTTACCGATTTATAAGACATGGTTGGCTTATAGCAAAGTACCGTGCCTACCCAAATCTCCAAAAATATATCCAACATGGAATATATATAATTTGTATCAGGCGTAGTATACAATGTATTGCGTATTGAGATCCAGTATCGGATGTCACATGTTAGGCCTATGGCTGGAATTGTGTCTGCCCCGTATGAAGCATATATCGGATCACTAGCAACTAGTCTCTATAATCGGATAATCATGACCTAGTCATACTATCCTGATAGCTGTAACATTTAAGAGTACCAGTTTTATATCCTTGCGTGATCATCATCTCCATATGACTGAAGTGATACTTCCATCTTGACATCACACCCAATACACTACGATTCTCAGTATACCCAGAAGAGGCGTACACAGAACCTGTTAAAGCTCCGGACGAACAAAACCAAAGTATACTGATTGTCACAAGTATTAGCGATGCAAGTCTCAGGTTAAGACCACATACACCTACCTTGATTCGGATTCCCATAGACACATAGTCATACTATCAATGGGACTCCGAGGGGTCTATCCAGAGCGAAGTTGTTCCCGGTCCAACGGCTAACAGAACCTCCTATCACACTTGCATAAGTATCCAATACTTAAATATATGAGAACTATGTCGTTAAGCTTCCATAACGCGCACAAGTGTAATACTAGCTTATTCCGCATTATCGATGTCCAGTCTCGATAATACTACGACCAGGTATATTTAATGATTAAACCTTTCGTGGATTAATATTGTCTCATATCTTATTAATCCGGTACTAATCATATGGACTTTTATCATTTATATATCCAAGTAATCCAATTACAAAATGATAAAATAGCAATTTTCTTTGTCACATAGTTAATTTGTACAAGAACACCATGTTCTTTACAAATAGTGATGATATTGTTCATAATTGCCTAACAATCTCCCACTTGGCCTATAGCCAATCACTCAAGTGTCCAACACCTAAACTATGTACGGGTCGCTCATGCTTATGCTAAGATATCTCTTTCGCCAGTGGATATTCAAGGTTATCATCTGAAATGATCTTTACGATCTTGACATCGCCACGATGTGTGATCTCATGAATCAGATGAAACCGTCGAAGTACATACTTGGATCATTGATGAGATCGTAATTCCTTAGCCTGTGATGTAGCCCAGCTCAGTTACTAACAGAACTACTCCTAATCTAAATAGGAATTTTATAGATCCAAAATGCTTCTTTTGCTGCCTCCGCCGCAGTAATTTATTCCGCTTATTTTGTTGAATCGGCAACAGTCTCTTGCTTGGAAGATTTCCAGCTCACTGTTCCATTGTTCAAAAAAAATATGTACCCTTATTGCGACTTACAGTCATCTTTATCAGTTTGGAAACTTGCAAGGGTGAACCCAGTCACCTCGAGTTCTCCATCTCCATAAATTAAGAAATCATCCTTAGTTCCTCTAAGATACTTAAGGATGTTCTTAACATCAATCCAGTGACCATCACCTGGATCGACCTGATAGTGACTGCAGATGCTCAAAGCATATGGGACACCAGGTCGCATACATGTCATGTCATACATGATTGATCCAACTGCTTAAGCGAACGGGATCCGATTCATTGAATCTCTCTCAATTTGAGTTTTAGGACACATGTCCTTAGATAGAGAGACGCGTGTGACAATGAAAGCAGCCACTCTGGGTTGATCCATGTTGAATCTCTTCAACACTTTATCAATGTACGAGTTCTCGGAGAGTGCCAACAACTTTTAGATCTATCCCAGTAGATCTTTATTCCTAGAATAAATGTTGTCTCTCCCAAGTATTTCTATGGAGAATTTTAATGAAAGTCAAGCTTTCACCAATTTTATTATGGGAATGTCATTGCTAAAAAAGCAATACATCATCAATGTATAGGACAATCATTGTCAGTGCACTCCCACTAACCTTCTTATATACACAAGAATCATCATCGTTTTGAATGAAACCATATGGTAATATGATCTCATCAAAACGTTGGTTCCAAGAACACAATGCTTGCTTCAATCCATAAATGGATTGATTTAACTTGCAAACCTTGTTTGCATGTTTTGGCACCACAAAACCGTCAGGTTGTTGTATATAAACATCCTCCAAAAAGTTTCCAAAAGGTTTGTCACAATCATTACAAGACATTATTTCGGGGCCGATTCTCTATCCCCAGTGGAGTCGCCAGACTGTAGGACACATAACTTGACGACGCTGTTCTAGGCTCGCGGCCTAGTTGGGAGTACGGAATAGCCCGCGGGGGAACTAAACCAGAGAAATAACATGGAGTCGCCACCCGGTGTGAACTGGGAAAATGATTTAAGGCCGCACTCACCCCTCGCAAGGGAAGACCTCAAACCGTTGGTTCGGAATGGTCCCTTACTTATGCCACTTGTAATGAAAATAGTGTATGATAAGGAAATGATTTGTGTAATTATTGGAGATATTTTAATTAGTGTATGATAAGGAAAAATCTTTTAATTAGGGAAGTGATTTGATTTAATTTGATTTCTTCTCTTTTAGTTAGAGATATGATTTGATTTGTATCTTTTAATTAGGGAATGTAATTTAAGTGGATTAGGAAAGTATTTGATGGGATTTCTTTAATTTTGGAAGGGGATTTGGCTTGATTTATGCATGTGTTTAATTTGTGATTTTTGTTAATTTGGAAGTTGAGTAGGCGTGGGCTTGGCTTAGTTTGGTGGGCTCAGTGTATGGTTTGGTGATGTGTGGGCTTGGTGTGTGTCTTGCGGGGGTTTGGGCTAAGGATGTGTTTTGAAACAGAGGTCCAACAAGCGAACCCGAAGCTAATCCAACGAATTAAATCCAACAGAAATGTCAATTCTTGACTCTTCCCTTCCGACGTCCGTTTCCCGCGGCTTCCACAATTAAAGAGGTAGTGTCTCTATGCGAGACTCATCATCAGGACTTATATGCAAAAATGCAGTGCCTACAGTAGGCACGGTGCTTTGCTAGAAGCCAACCATGTCTTGTAAATCGGTAAGTGCGTGGTACCGGGTATACACGTGTTCGGATAGTCCGATGACCGTATTTACTGCCAACATATCTATGGATCTCTTGGGTCGCATCCCAAAGATTTACCGATGATGTTTGACTCGAACAATTAATCTGGGATTAATTAAGAGAGAGAATATTAATCTGGGATTAATAAAGAGAGAATATTAATCTGGGATTAATAAAGAGAGAAAATTAATTTGGGATTAATTACGACAAGAATTAATCTGTGATTAATTATCAGAGAAAGAATTAATCTGGGATTAATTGCGTCAAGAATTTATCTGGGATTAAATTCGTCGAGAGGAGAGAACGCGATTAATTTGGAATTAATCGGTAATAGTTAAATTAGATTTTACTATTTATTTTATTTAATTGGGCTAAATAATATATTATATATATTAATTGCAATCGGATTTCAACGAGAAATTAAATTGGATTTTAATTTTAGCGAACGATTTAATTTGGAATTAATTCGCGAGTGATTTTCGTAATAATTTTACTGGGTATTATTATTTAATTAAATTGGATTTAATTATACCGCGACGGAAAATTCGTTTAATCGGATTAAACGAATTCGAGCCCGAAGTGTGTTGAGCAAGCCCACTTGAATTTTGAATTTAAAATATGGCCCATTTCACTTACATCATTAGTCACCTTTTGGTGATTGATTGGATGATAGGTTTTTGTGGATACTTAAAAAACACTCAACACATTTATTTTTGAAATTCATCTCTCTCTCCCCGGTATTTTGCCGATTCGCCTTACCTGTCTTTTGGCCGAGAGGTCATTTGCGTTTAATCTCATTGGCCGAAAGTCCATTCACCTTTTTGGCCGAAATACCAATGAGTAATTAATTACTCTCTGACATTTGCTTTATAAAGGGCTGTATAAGAAAACAAAATGACATTGCTTTTCTTTCAATAAGAAATGCCTTTGACTTCTCTAATTAACTAATGGCTGAAAAGAAAGAGCAATTGCTCTCTTCTTTTTCCTTTGAAAAATTGCCGAGAGAAAGGAATTTCGGCCTCTTTGCATGCCTCTATTTTAGTTGGCCGTGAGAAAGGCATGTGATCTTCTGCTTTTGAAGCAATCGACTAAATGGCCTTCTTTTGCTTTTGAAGCAATCGGCCAAATGGCCTGTGCAGTTTGAAGAAGGGCCGTTCACTCATCTCTCTCTTGGACGAATTTGTTTCTTCTTGGGAGATAAAATTTGTTACATTTGTTCTTACTAGCACATATGGGAGTCAAATGAAGGTGATAGGGATACTCACCCAAGAGCTTGGAAGCTTCAACATCCATGGAAATTTTGAACTCAACCGATCAATGTAAGTCCTCCGTAACTTATTTTGACTCTTTATTCACACATGAATCACGCTTAGAGATACCGTGGCATGTCTAGGATACTAACACCTTGAGCATAACCATCAACTCTCTAAGAGTCTTCTCTTGGTTCATCATGTTGTAGTTAATGATGAACTCGCCCCAGCAGTCGGGCAAAGACTGTAAGATCAAATCTATAGAAGTCTCGGCCTCGAAGGTTATGCCCAACTGACCTAGTTGTTCGATGTCACCATCATCTGCGACACATAGTGCTCGACAGATGTACCCTCTTACATACACGAGTGAAAGAGCTTCTTTCGCAACTCATGCTTTTGAGATCTAAGATTAGATCTCTAAAGATCCTTCAATTTCAACATCATACTATAAGGATCCAATCCTTTGTTCTGACGACGAAACTGAGGAGTCATTGCAGAAAGCATTACAATGAGTCTTCCAAAGCTCATGCTCTACTATTTGCTCAACTCCGAGCTCAGGCCCGAGAGGTTTCTCTATAAGATAGAGTAACTTCTCTGCTCCCAGGACTATCTTGAGATTCATCTCCCAATCTGGAAAATGGAGCCGTTAAAGACATTATCGCCCATGACGATGTCCCTAACGCTAATCTTTCCAGCCATCTCGATTGCAATAGTCCAACTATTCAATCAACGATATCTGGTACACCAAAATGTAATGGTTACTATAGACAATATAACCAACTACAAGTGGAGTGGTGTCTTGTACAGTCTAACTGTTCAAAGAAAGCAATATTCAATATTAGTCCAACTAATATATATTTATAACGAAGATAAATAAAATAAAAGAGCGTGTGTAAGCAAGTATTAAACGAAATTACAAATTTAATACTGGGCTCCCACTATTTTTCGGCAAGCCTATAACCCTTTGTGGAGTACTCAGGAAACCCAGTTTCTTAGTAGGCTAGGATCCCGTTAAATAACACACAACCTTGACTTTGGCCAACAGGATATATGAAACTTAACTAGGTAGATCTCTAAGATCAATTGGATCACATCCAATTCATAGATCCGGTAGGTGGACCTCCAAGTCCAAGATATAATTCCTAACCTTTTTCTCTGAATCAACTAAGTATTGGCTTTGGCTCAACAAGCTTAATGATTCCAGTTAAGCATGACCCATTGACAGTGGGAAAGCTTCGTAATTCACGTCGATGTACAGAAGCGACCTTGACTTTGGCCAACAAATCACAACTGCCCAAGACATGCGATATGTAACAAAGCTTTCATGGTTCAAACACATCCGCGATGGACAATGATCTTGACTTTGGCCAACAAACCAATGCCAATCTTGGATCTTGAGAGAAAACCACTCAATGGAAAGAAATCGCTTTATATTAAAGTGAGGGTTTTTCACGTAAATTGGCAACCAATTTATTATATTTGATTAGGTCTCATCATACACCCTTAAACATGCATTCTAAAAGCATAATAAGGCGCGAATAAATTAATAATAATATGCGGATGGATATATAACAATTTGTTCCTAGAACAAATCTCTCCATTTCCTATCTCCCGCTAGCATTTTACATACTTCTACCCAATTACATAATACATTTTAATTAAATTCCAATAAGCTTTCAATTAATTCTTAAGGCATGGACTTTGGCCAATATGGATCCAACCCAAGATGCCAAGGCCCAAGTTAGAAATCACCCTATGCCACAAAATCAATTTAGGCCCATTAGGCCCAATTAAATTATTAAAGGCCCAATAGTCATATTTGGACTTTATGGAAATGGTTTTAGGCCCAATTGGATCCAACCCAATTGTCCAAAACCAAACTTGGCACAACCAAGCCCATTAGCCCAAATACAACAATTAAATTAATACATTATTCCAAATTACATATTAATCCAATTAAAGTGTAATTGCCACAATTAATCAATTAATCTAATGTTTCCAAAACACTAATTAATTCAACTAATCATGCTCAACTATCCAATTCATGTCCAACACAAATTGAAGCAAAATCAACTCATCCAACATGCTACATCTCACGGCAATAACATGAAATTAACATCCAATTTTGATTTCAATCCAATTAAATCAATAATTAATATTCAATTTAATGCCAATTAACATATCCAATTGTCAAATTTCAAAATCACCATGAGCATTTTCTAGGGTTCCATTTGGCCAAGTTGGATTTTTGGGGAAAATTAACCTAATCAAATTTTCTCAAATCCAATGATGCAAAAATCCAATTCATCATCATCTAAACATAACCAAACAACCAATTTCGAAAAATCAAGCTCCAAGCAAAAATCCCAAATTAAAGTTAAGAACCCTAAAATTTAAATCAAGCTTAGGATGGATCCGATACCATTGTTAATGTCCTAGACATGCCAATGATCTCTAAGCGTGATTAATGTGTGAATAAATCAAGTGAAAGTTGCGGAAAAAACTCACATTGATCGGATGAGATTTCATAAATTTCTTCTTGAATGTTGAAGCTCCAAGCTTTGTAGAGTGTTTCCAACACTTGGGTGAGTTTCTTTATCACCTTAATTAACTCATTTAAGTGCTAGCTTGTAGAATTTTTGCAACAAAAAAATCTAAATGAGAGAAGAGGGCTCACGCCCATTTGAGAGAAAAAAAGAGATGATGAATAGTTCCTTTTTGTGTTTTCCAAAAACATAAAGCAAAAGTTGGTGGTTGGTTTGATTAAATATAAAATTTAATATTATGCCAACTACACACATCAAAAAGTGACATGTGATATAAGTTAGTGGGTCCCACCACTTTGAATTCAAAATTCAAGTTGACATCTCCAACACACAACTAAGCTTTGGGCCCGGGTTCGTTTAATCCGATTAAACGAATTTTCCGTCGCGTCGTAATTAAATCCAATTTAATAAATAATAATACCTAGCAAAATTATTACGAAAGTTGCTTATGAATTAATTCCAAATTAATTCGTTCGCTTGAATTAAAATCCAATTTTAATTCCGTATTGAAATCCGATTTCAATTAATATATCCAATATATTATTTTAGCCCAATTAAATAAATTAAATAGAAAAATCCAATTTAACTATTAAATTTATTTTGCCGATTAATTCCAAATTAATCGCGTTCTCTCTTCTAGACGAATTTAATCACAAATAAATTCTCACCGCAATTGATCCCAGATTAATTCTTTCTGTAATTAATCCCAAACTAATTTTCCGTAATTAATCTTTGGGAATGGACCCCAAGAGATTCCTAGATATGTTGGCAGTAAATATGCTCATCGGACTATCCGAACACGTGCGTACCAGGTACCACATTCTTACCGATTTACAAGACATGGTGGCTTCTAGCAAAGCACCGTGCCTACCAATTCTCCAGAAATATATCCAACATGGAATATATATAATCTGTATCAGGCGTAGTATACAATGTATTGCGTATTGAGATCCAGTATCGGATGTCACATGTTAGGCCTAAGGCTGGAATTGTGTCTGCCCCATACGAAGCATATATCGGATCACTAGCAACTAGTCTCTGTAATCAGATAATCATGACATAGTCATACTATCCCGATAGTTGCAACATTTAAGAGTATTAGTTCTGTATCCCTGCGTGATCATCATCTTCATATGGCTGAAGTGATACTTCCATCTTGACATCACACCCAATACACTATGAATCTCAGTATACCCATAAGAGGCATTCACATAACCTGTTAAAGCTCCGGAAGACCAAAACCAAAGTATACTGATTGTCGCAAGTATTAGCGATGCAAGCCTCAGGTTAATACCACATACACCTACCCTGATTCGGATTCACATAGACACATAGTCATACTACCAATGGGACTCCAAGGGGTCTATCCAGAGCGAAGCTGTTCCCGGCCCAACGGCTAACAGAACCTCCTATCACACTTGCATAAGTATCCAATACTTAAATATATGAGAACTATGCCGTTAAGCTTCCATAACGCGCACAAGTGTAATACTAGCCTATTCCGCATTATTGATGTTCAGTCTCGATAATACTACGACTATGGATATTTAATGATTAAACCTTTCGTTGATTAATATTATCTCATATCTTATTAATCTGGTACTAATCATATGAACTTTTGTCATTTATATATCCAAGTAATCCAATTACGAAATAATAAAAGAGTAATTTCCTTTGTCACATAGTTAATTTGTATAAGAACATCATGTTCTTTACAAAAAGTGATGTTATGGGTCATAATTGTCTAACAGTAAAATCATTCATCTTATTCATTAAAGGAGAGTGACATTCAAATAGTTTAGGCGCATACACCAAATATTTCAAAGTTTTCATTAGTTAAATTTATTATAAAATCATACGCTTTTTTTTTTTTAAAAAAAATATTACATCTCGTCCTTAATTTTTGAGTACTACATATCTAAGAAGGCCTG
>SKCR01023314.1:0-51750 GCA_019454045.1 Zanthoxylum bungeanum | reverse complement strand
AATTTATTGCTGCTGTGATGGGGGGACGCTCGAGCCCGATGCACCCTGACTGATTGAGGCCTCCAACATCTTACGGAAAACCAGCATTTGTTGTTCGAGCTGCTCCATCTTCTTCTCGTGGTCCAACTTGACAAGTTGTAGCTCGTCCTTAGTCTGCTTCAGCTCGTCTCGGGTGGTGGCTAACTCTTCTCGAAGATAGGCATTTTCCGAATTAAAAGGTACTGCGTGCAGATGACGTCAGCTTCTTACGAGTGCCAAGGCCAACGTTGTAAGCTGTTTGATTCTTGAAAACCAATTGCGACAACTGCTCATCTCGTATCGGGTCGGACCCTGTATCATGAGTTTGATGTTGGAGTTCCATCATTTCGTTCCGTTTCAAAAAATAAGTTAATATTAGAATTTGAGAAAAAAAATTAATATATATAAAATTAATTATTTTATTTTAAAAACTGAAACTTACATAGTAGCGTTCGACTTCTTCATTTATTCATTTGTTTCTCTCATTGTAATGCGTCACACGGAAAAAATGTGGAAATGATTGCACCTCACCTGTGCTACTCTGTTATAAACAGAAAATAAATTCAATATTATTCCACATTAGTAAAACCAATGAACTGTTAAATTTTACATTAGGATATATTTACCTCAGAATGTTCGGCACGATGTTGGATAAATGGTTTCGAACCTCCACGGTGGTTAAAACGCAAGTGACTTCGATTTTCCGCATTTGCGTGACATTTATCCTGCATTTACCAACAATGTAAGTACCGAAAACAAAGACAATTATAAATTTCCGTTTATTTCAAAATTTACCTCGTGTTTTTTGGTAGACCAAAGCTCACATAAGAATGTCCAGTCTTGCTCCTCTATAAAATCAGGCTTGTGTGTGTGTAGCATCTGAAGGTCCATGTTCGTCGAATATTGGTTTCATGACTTTTGTCTTATAATCTTTATAACTTTTCCACATGTGGTAGTCAATATATTGTTGGACATTCACTTTGGTCAGATCGAAGTCGAACCACTCCTACATGAATAGCAACCGAGTAAAAATAAGTATAAAATAAAAATGTTAACTAACAAACAATATCGAAAACTTACAAGTAGCGAAGAGAATAACTGGTTGATTTTCGTCTCCCACGGTATCTTTCTCCAAGAAACGTAGTTTTGGGGAGCTTCATATCGAGCTGCAGCTCCTATGGCTGTATTAAACGCTCAATTATGTTGTCCGACTTGACTTTGTCAATCATCTGATATCTCAATCCGGATACGGTCGTGAGCCTTAACGTACTTAGACAACCCCAGGCCACGGGTGCGTCCTCGACCCTTCGCTGTACTGGACTCACCTGTGCTAGCAGAGACTCCACCAGGGCCAGTTGTCATTGCTGATGTAGATGGAGTCGCATTAGCCCGTCTGCGATTGCCCGGTGCCATCTGCAAAAACACAAAAAGTTTCATGTATTTTGAATGTAATAGAACCAAACCAAACACATGCATTTTATAGTATATGTATGAACATTATATTACAAAACCAAACCAAACCAAACTAAACTAAACCAAACACATTCCAAAATTTAATGTTAATCAGAATTTTCTCGGCCTTGGCCTTCCCTCTCTCGCTCACCTAAATCTCTCTCACATACAAGAATCACAACAAAAATATACAAAGCTCTCACTCACATAGCCACAAGCAAACAACGCCAAATTCACCACAAGCTATATGCTATTTTGGTCTGTTCTGGCATTTCATTGTCCATCATAGTTTGTAGCAATAATATCTATTATATTATATAATCCTAATGTAAATAGACAAAACTGCACGGCATGATAATGTGATTAAGATATACATTCTAATTCTAATTAAGCATATAGACAAAAACTACAATAGGCCATGCAATTCCAACCCTTAAGCTCTTCTAGTCCCTCACGGCACTCACACGCTCTCTCATTTTGTTTACAATCATTCGGCAACAAACAAATAAACTCGTTATTGTATCACAAGACTCGATAGCCTCCCCTCTCATTCGAGACACAAAAACACAAACCCTAAGACTGCTCTCTTCTCTCACACTCTCACCTTTCATTTTCATTTGGCTCTCTCTCACTCAACAAACAATCAACAG
Organism: Zanthoxylum bungeanum; assembly: GCA_019454045.1. Lineage (NCBI taxonomy): Eukaryota > Viridiplantae > Streptophyta > Magnoliopsida > Sapindales > Rutaceae > Zanthoxylum > Zanthoxylum bungeanum. The sequence continues at coordinate 49,630 of SKCR01023314.1, read as the reverse complement.
CCCATTCCAACCGACCAATTCAAACACACAGACCCCACAAAACTAACCCTCAAGAACACATACTTCCCTCTGCCACCACCTGCTGCTGTTCTGGGCAGAACAGCAGCAAATTGCTGCTGTTCTCACCTTCACCAGCCACACCCCTTCACTGCTCACTCATGCAACGAACTCTCCACACGAACAACACAACCCATCCAGCAACCACAGAGCCACTCACGCAAGCCCCTTAATTCACCATTCGCACTGCCAAGAACCAGAAACCCTCAATACCCTACATCCACGAGCAAACTTCACATCCACAGCACTGATTAGCTCCCAAAAACTGCCTCTACCTCACGTCTATTCCTTCACCAAACAACAGCCCTCAAGCCCCTTATCTCTCAATCCCACATCGCCCATATCAGCCCCCACATCAACTCCCCTGACTCACGCCCAAGGCCCCCTCTTCTCATGGACGGGAACCATCAAGCCCTCAATTCCCTCATATACTGCCATTGAGCCCATCAAATCTCGGCAACTCATCAACAAGTCTATGAAACTTAAACTTACTGCCCTTGCTCTAATGTTCATATCACAATATTTAACTTAAACTTAAACTTCATTTATATGAGACTTACCTGTAAAGTCTATGAATTTGCTGAAGAAGAGTGGTTGGAGCCGAGAAAGAAGAAGAAGACATAGAGAAATATATGGTTTTGGTCGTCTGAGCCGAGAAAGAAGAAGACACTGGTTTTAGGGATTTAATGGACATTTAAGGTCGAAATTATGCGACGCTAAAAGTTAACGGCTTATTAAAAAATTAGGGTTATTTTTTCAGGAAATTTAATTTTTTTATTTAGCGTCAAAATTAAACAAATCGATGCTAAATTTTATACATTTAGCGTCGAAAAGAGTTTTCGACGCTAATGTATAACATTTATCGTCGAAATATAATAGTCGACGCTAAATGTCTGTCATTTAGCGTCGATTCTTATTTCGACGTTAAATGTCTAACATTTAGCGTCGACTATTATATTTCGACGCTAATGTCTACCATTAAAAATAATAATAACAATTATATGATAATTATACTATTAATAATTACGACAATCTTTCAACCATATTTAAATAATAATAAAAACAACAACTATACATTATAATCCAGAAAATTATTCATCAATCACAAAATACACTAACTTCATTAATCACTATTATCTTCTGTATTTGAGGATTCGTGACTGGAATCGAAGTCATCTTCAGTGTCAAATTCTTCTTCACTTGCTACTTCAACGCTCACTTCAGAATGAGGAATTATCTCAACGTCTGTACTATCTCGTGTTAATGTGATATTTTCAAGAACGGTGACAGTTGGTCCATAAAATATCTGTTCAGGAACTTCGAAGTTGCCGGAGACTTCTTGTGTTTCATCTGATATGTCAACTCTATCTTTCTCCTGCGTGTCCCAAATTCCCCTATGTTGTAACTTTTCTACCACCATCCATCCAGTTCCTAACTTTGGATCAGAGATATATATCACTGAACGTGTTTGGGTACAAAAATGTATGGATCATTCTTGTACCAAAAACGTTGAACATTAATTGACGTTAGATGATTACTAACTTGAATTCTCCTCTTTCTGGCATTTGTGTCAAACCACTAACAGTCGAATAGCACAATATGTCGTCTAGGTCGGTATATCAACTCAATGACCGATTGCAACACTCCGTAGAAGTCAATAAGATCTGAGTCGTGTTCTCCTTGGACTACAATTCCATAATTCTGAGTATTCATAAGCCTGCTTTTGAGGCCCATAAGCCAAAGAAACCAACGAGGATGACGAGTCCAATTGACCATTTTGCACTTGGTTGTTAATCTAACAATGAGAGAAATAGATGTGTTAATATAACAAACTGAAATATTTAATCTTAGGATAAAAATAAATATAAAATGTTAGGCCTTACAGTTGTCTCAAACCATTTAGGAAATTCTTTTTTGTGTGTTTCATCAATGTTATGGTCACCACCACATTGTAGCATTATTAGATATTGCCTACAAAAAACGAGTTAGGTTAATGTATGGCAAAAATACAATGGTTATGCACCAGAAAAACTTACGGTAAATACGGTTGCACTTCATCACAATTACTCAATATAAACCAATGCGCACGTTGAACTTCCTGAAGGGTTAGTAATTTGACACCTACTGCTCCAAATGGTCTGTAATTTTGACGGAACACTGTGATATCTTGCGAATTACTTGCATCTCCATCATAGTTTCGTGGCCGACGATTAAAATGAGTTTCAATATTCTGCATGTACATCGAACAAAATGTTATTGCTTCACTTATTACAACAGCTTCAGCTATTGACCCTTCAGGGCGCGCCTTGTTTTTCACATATTGTTTGTAATCTCCCAAAGCCCTGCGGATATGACAACAAGTTTGCATTAAAACTAAATTCAATGCACAGTAAAAATTTAAGATTGTAATATTTAAAAATATATATATATAGTACCTCTCAATGGGACACATCCATCTGTAATGGACAGGACCTCCCTTTCTAGCTTCAGCTGGTAAATGCACGGCCAGATGTACCATCACATATAAAAAAAAGCGGGTGGCAAAATTCGCTCCAGCTTGCATAGGATTATCACGATTCCTCGCTCAAGTTCGTCAATAAAAGTGTTGGTTAATGTCATCTGACATAATTGTTTAAAGAAGCCACATAGATCAAGTACGTCGTCGCATACATTCGGGGGGAGATAAGGTCGAATGCCAACAGAAAGGAGAATCTCGAGAAGTACATGACAATCGTGACTCTTTAATCCAGTTATTGTATCATCTCTGACCCAACGCCCAATATTCGATGCATAATCATCAGGGAATTTAACCATTTTCAGCCAATCACATAATGATTTTCTCTCTGATTGAGTGAGCACATAACTAGTAGGTGGCTTAATAAGACCTCGAGAAGTGACTTGTAAATGCAATTCACTACGAATTCTAAGATCTTATAGGTCCAATCTAGCATTTACAGTGTCTTTTGTCTTACCCGGAATATTGAATAGTGTGCCCACTAAACTCTCACAATTTTTTTTTCTATATGCATTATATCCAAATTATGTCGCAAACTCAGAGTCCTCCAATATTCTAACTCAAAGAAAATACTCTTTCCTGTCCAATTCAACTCTTCAGGTAAGCGTTTTCTATTTTTATCTCTATTATTATGATGTTTACCTGGTGTGCTGTCTATGAGATGTTGATGTTGGCAAAGTATGTCGAATCCAGACAATGGACTGGGCATACTCTGAGGTTCATGTTGACCATTAAATAATTTACTCCTCCGCCAAGGATGACTCAACTCAAGAAATCTTATGTGCCATGTGTATCCTATTTTATTCCGTAATCGTTGCGAAGATGTTTGACCCGCACAAACTGGACATGCCATGTATCCCTTAGTGCTTCATCCAGATAATGAACCATAAGCTGGAAAATCATTAATGGTCCATAATAATGCGGCATGCATATGAAAATACTGCTCGGAAGCTGCATCATAGGTATGCACACCCACATTCCATAATGTTTGTAACTCCTCGATCAATGGTCTCAAGTAAATATTCATATCGTTACCAGAGGAACGTGGACCAGGGATAAGCAATGACATAAACATGAACGGATCATTCATACATTTCCATGGAGGTAAGTTATATGGAAAAACAATAACGGGCCACATGCTATAAGAGTTGTACATATTCACAAATGGGTTAAAACCATCAGAGGCAAGACCTAACCTGACATTACGGGGGTCCTCAGCGAAACAGGGGTATATGTCATCAAATTCCTTCCACTCGGTTCCATCCGCAGGATGTCTAAGTATGCCCTCTGCACCGATTATCTTTTCATGATGCCACATCATGTCAGTCGCTGTGTGTCGTGACATGAACAATCTCTGCAGCCTGGGCGTTAAAGGGAAATATCGCAATATCTTTTGAGGCACTTTCTTCCCCGTACCACGGACTTTGTACCGACTTTCACCACATATCGGACAATATTCAAGTGATTCATACTCGGCATGAAATAATACACAATCATACTTACAAGCATGAATGGATTCATACCCCATTCCCAGATCACGCAATATTTTCTTTGCCTCGTAGTACGACTTAGGCAATTCGCTTCCAACCGGTAACATTTGGCCCAGTAACTCTAGCATCATATCAATACTTTTGTTGGTCATTCTGTTGATCACTTTAATGTGTAATAATTTCACAACGAAATTTAAGATCGACATTCCAGCACCTTCAAATGGAATTTTTTTTGCCTCATCAAGTAGTTCACTAAATAAATTTTGATCATTTCCACTTAACACTGGCATGTCACCACTGGCATTATGACCAAGTTGTGGACCTTGTAAGTCATGCAAAGCATCGGTTATCTCATCGTTTACAGGTTGATTGTAACTACTGCTCCCTTCACCGGAATCAATAAATCGTGACTGAGAATGATACTGCTCACCGTGATAAATCCACGTACGTAAGTTGGTGATATTCCTGGCATGTATAATGATTATGAACTTCATCTAACCGTTTCTTTTTCCTATTCAAACAATTTGCACATGGACACCGAACACGACCTTCTGCATCAATGTGTTGCTTTGCGACTTCCATAAACTCATACACTCCATTACGATATTCAACACTCAATCTATCCAGCGAGCTCATCCAATTTCTATCCATTTAAGCGAAATACCTAAATATAATAATATAATTATTAAATATCATATTACACTCATCAACATTACTAATTCATTAATTATTTATTTAAGCATATACATATATATTTAGTTGATAAAGTAAATAGTTTACAGAAAAATTCTATTTAGTTAATTAATTAACTTAATCTACATATATGAACATAAACCACTAACAAAAAGTATATAATAAACATAATCATAAAAATTGAAAAATAATAAAGAAATATAAAAGAAGACTTACCTTATGGAAAATTGATTACAATTTTATTGAAAATTTGTAGGAGAGTTGTGAGGTTGCAGAGGAAAGATTTGAGATTTCAGAGGATGAAAATAAGAGAATGGAGAGAAAAAACAGAGGGGGATAAGGGTTGGTGGCATTCTGATTTTATTATATAGCGTCGAAACAATAAATTCGACGCTAATTGTTGTAATTTTAGCGTCGACATAATTTAGACGCTAAAGATTAAAGGATTGTCGGTGGAATCTTCATAAACTTTAGCGACGCTACTTAGTCGACGCTAAATGTCTTGTTTTGGCGTCGACTAATATTTTTGACGCTAAAAGTATAACATTTAGCGCCAAAAATTATTGGAATAGTAAAATAATTTAGCGTCGAATATTTTTCGACGCTATAAGTGTACTTTTAGCGTCGATAACTGTTTTCGACGAAAAAAATTGAATATTTGCGTCGAAAATTATTTAAGTCGCTAAAAGCTTGATATTTGTCGTCGAATATTAATTACGACGCTAAAAGTGATTTTAGCGTCGAAAATTATTTCGACGCTAAATTGTTGGACGCTAAAAGCCATCATTCTTGTAGTACATGAACTTTAATATATTTTATAGGTTAGGGTCAGGACTTGGCCAAAGTCCAAAGCTTAAACGGTATAAATATCATTGAGATCGAAACATTCATGTAAATCTAAAATCAAAATCATTAGATCTAAAACTTTAAAAATAAATCTTTGTTAAACGAAAGCCCCATATATCAATATTTTTGGTACCATTCCTAAAACAAAAATATGAACAAAGAGTGATAAACTCGACCAACCTACGAAAACAAATCAATTTCAATGATGGTTCTTGGTAGTTGTTTTGTTTTTATTAATGAAATAAATGATTGATAATAATTTAATATTACTTAATAATTTTAAAATATACAATACAATCCATATATCATGATGTTATATAAAATTTAATATAATATACCATCCAATACATCATGGAGCATAATAGTAACCAACAATAATCGTCCTTTCCCAATAATTTTTTATTTCATTAAGGGTGTGTTTGGCACACGGTATTGTATTAATATTTTATAAATATTTTAATATTTTATAAATATTTTTTAATAATATTTTTTTAAAATTTAATAATATTTTTTAATATTAATATTTTAATAATATTATATTTTTATTTTAATAATCATTTTTTTATATTTTAATAACAAAATTAAATTAAAATTAATTAAAATTTTAAAATTTTATAAATATTAATATTATTTTTTTTTATATTTAATACCCCCTTAATAATAATTTTTCTTTTCCTATAAATTTTTTTATTTTAATACATCTTTTTTTCCTAATCTTAAAATTTTCCTAATCTTTTTTCCGCTTAATTTTCTTTTCCTATTTTATAAATCTTTTAATTTCTTCTTCTTTTATCTTCTTTTAATAGCTTTTTTCCTCTTCCTCCTCCTTCTTGATTCCTTTTTCATCCTATTCCTCTTTTACCTCTCCCTACCTCCTCTAATGCTTCGCGCCTCCCCCCGCTATCTATTTCCTTTTTCCTCCCTGCGGCGGCCTAATCTTATCCCTCTTTCCATCATTCATTAATACGGTATGGACATCATTAAATAATACAATAGGTAGTAATATCGCCAAATACTATATCGTATTAAATTAATAATATATAGGGTCCTAATATTATATAATACTGCGTTCCAAACGCTCCCTAATAGGATAAGTGAATCGAATGTGTTACTCACCGACACCGTGACCAAATGCCAAGAAAGAATTACTTAATCTTATCCCTCGGTCAGGAGAAAATCTTTGGTGCAACAGTGGTACCACGTCATCCATGCAACAAGTCAATCATCATTTGCCACGCGTGCTAAAAAGTAAAAAAAAAACTAAAAATATGAAAAGAAATTAAAACATGTTATTTTTTAAATTGTTGGTGGTACCACGTCATCCATACCACTGTTGCACCAAGATTTACTCCTCGGTCAGTATTCATCCCGTGATACACGCTTCTGCACCTGCGCCGGTCTTGCTTCGTCAGCTCGAAAGATCAAGTCAATTAGCTTGTAAAAGAGACGCAGGCAATAACGTCCATTTTGCTTCTTTGACTCTCCAATTCCTTATCAATTAAGTACAGAATAAAGATATATTCTTCCTATTTAAAATTATATATAAAATTATATATATATATAGACGTTATGATAAAATAATAATTGAGTACGATAAGATAAAATTTGTCAAAACGGTCATAAATTGTCTTGAATTTTATGAGGTTATATGAATTCTTAAAATATATAAATCATATTATATATTAAAAATTGAAATTCAAAATCCATAAGTTTAAGTCAAATTTAAGAGTATGGGTAGAACTCTCGTCAATAAATCTGGGTCCGGAAATGATTTTCAATTCCGGGTCTAGATTAAGACGTGAAAAAATTCGGATCTAAACACAGATATACCTGAATCCAGGATCCATATTTTATATTTTTCAAGATTGTGTTTTTAGTATTTTGATGTTTTTGTTGTTTGCTTCAAGTAAGTGCTTCTACTGCTTTTGGATTTATAATTTTATTTCGCTGTTTCTGTTTTTTTGCTTCAAAAAAGTGCTTCTACTGTTTTTGTTTTTTATATTTATACTTATTTATTTTTTTAAAATAATTGGATCTGAATATCCAAGTCTTTAAAATCAAAATCCGAATCCGCGAAAAATATATATTACGGATCAAGGTCTTGCGGGCTAGGATCCGGATATTTTTGACATTTCAAATTATGACCAGTTACTTGTTGAATACTTGATCACATCATTTCCCAGTGAGTTGGCCATATCTTTACAAGAAAATGCCTGGTTAGTGCCTTGAAGCGACACAATTAAATGAGTACAAATGAAAGCTTCGCAATCATCTATACCTCTACCTGTGATTACGTACGGTCAAATAAAGAAAAACAAATTCGTACACGTACGAAGTAATTAGGCTATCAAGCTACAGCGTACCTCTGCATGCATGAGCTGACTTGACCGAGCCACAATCGCCCCATCTCTCTATATGGGACAGAAGATCGGACTCATTATAAAAACAAACTAAATCTCATATCGTATCATCAATGGATCCGAGTCTGTTGAGTGCTGACGCTGATGGACCACCGAACAATATCGAATATCTTGCACGTTTCGCTGTGAGGGGAGCATAACATGCAGCGGGTATTTTTATTTTTTATTTTTTTTATAGTTTTAGGGTTTTTTGTTGATATATATATATATATTCTATTCATTGATTTTTGCAGAATTCAACGCTGCAATTTGGAAAAGTGGTAAGTGTGAGGAAGCAAGTGGGTTCTGGGATTCTTTATTACATCACCTTGGTGTTAGGGTCGGTGCTCGGAGTACCAATCCGGATTGTATTTATGTCTGATTCATAAATAGAAACAATTATATTTTCCATAATATACTACTTAATTTTTAATGGTAGCACCCTTGTCTTTTAAACACCTATTCGATCTAATTGAGATTGGATATCTATTACGATTAGATCGAAACTGAATTGGTTCAGTGATACGTGTATATTAGACAAAGACCCTAAGATTTACAGTATAGTGCGCAGTTACAACGTAATTTGTAATTGACATTGGGAAACGCATTATTAGTTGTATATCCATAAATAAAGTTTCTGGTCAAGATTAACTAACACGGGTCGGTTAGTAAAATCCGCTGAGACCAGTACATGTCGTATATCGTGACTTGGTTTATCCCAGTGAACCATGAGTCTTGGGAGACTAGAATAGACATGTAGGTGGTTATTTGATAAGACACTGAACGACTCACGGAAAGTTTCCTAATAGATGGTACACCAACGTCAATAGGAACCTTCTCGAGTTAAGCGAGCATAGTGGTCCTTCGACTTGAGATACCACAGTGGGATATATGAGTTATCTTCCACACTTTGATGGCAGTCACGTCAACGATCTATTCATGATCAGACCTCCGCCTGTTCGTTGGGTGTGGACTGATGCTCATGATATCCAGTGCGTATCAAGATAGGATCCGTCAGTCCTGTGTACATGGCATAGACATCCTCACGTGTTTACGATCTAGTAAATCCATGGCCGTGGTATAACATCGGAAATCAGTTCCGGGTGTTATTTAAAGATCGTAAATTGAAAGTCGATTGTATTATACCGAATGGATTTGACATTTTCATCTATATCCCAGGTATAATACGGATGGCCTGTGACGGAGGGATTATACGTATGTCATGACCTCGACTTGTATAGTTTAGCGAGATTATTTGTGGTCGTCATAATCCATGAGTGCGTGGATTATGGACACGAAATTGGATTTCGTGACGGATAAACCTAAACTTAAAGAGTCCCACAATATGAAGTGTACTCGTTGAGCACTTGGGCAACACGTTATGAATAATACTGATTATTCATAATATTTTATCGGATTAAATTAGTTGATTCGAATCGTTTAATTGGTAAACGAATTTTCACATGCGGGAGATAATTTTGGTCGTTCTAATATGTATTTGTATTTGATACATAATTAGATTAGATACATATTATTTGGTAAATTATTTGATGACACATGTAAATTAAATAATAATTGTTTGACTTTTATTATTTGATTTAAATGTGTAATTGTTGCACTTTTATTTAAAGTATATTAAAAGTAATATGTGATAAATATTGTGCCATGTGTCATGATTATTTACCAAGTGTTTTATTTTAATTAATATTGAAAAGAAATTGTTTTCTTTCTTTAGATTGGTATTTGACCAAATTAAAAAAAAAAATGAAAAAATGACTCCCCTCCCTTTTCACGTTTTTGACATATATTTTAAGACAAAAAGTTGTTTTCAAGTTGTTCATCATCAACCTCACTGCCGTGAGTCTCCAAAGAAATGGGTTTCATGTTTCTTCATGAATCAAAGTTGAGAAAGAAGGAAAAATCAAGAAACAAAGCTAAGGAAATAAAGATTAAAGGTAATTCTAAAATTCCTATGCTTGGAAAATTATTTTTCTTGTTTCTTGATGATATGATGATATCTAGGGTTTCTTCTTTTTCATTATATTTGGGGCTTTTGGTTGTAGTGGATGAATTGGAAGTTTGTAGCATGTGTGAAGTTGAAATTGGATGAAATTAGTGTAATCTTTATCCAATTTTATAAATTGTTGTAGGATAAATTTGTTGCCATTATAGAGTGTGGTAACCACTCTTATCATGCCTAGAATTGTTCTAGAGTAATTCATATGTGTGGTGACTTGATTTGGTGTGTTGATTAATTTGATTAATCTTGAATTATTGGATTAAGCATGAATTTTGTGAAATTTTTGATTCCTGATCAGATTAGGCTAAACTGGAATTATGTGATGATTTTGATGTCGTATGAATGTAATGGATGTGTTTTGGGAGTTTGCACAATTTTCGGAAAGTGTTTCGGAGTTGAAATAAGCGAAAACGGCCAAAAACGGCGTTACCGGGTGGATTTTGAGCCAACCAGGTGACGACTGTGAAAACAATGATTCCGTCACTGTTCAGGCAGTCCATGAACTGCCCTGACACTATTGGATCTGACCTGGGCAGTTTCCATAAGTGTCGGGTAGTCGGTTCGGTCAAAAACGCGCTTTAGGCAATTTTGCGGAAAAACAGTTTTCGTAAAAGTTTTGCGAGTTTTCAACTTGTTTATGTCAATATTTGATATTGAATAAATAGGTTTAGGTGAAATATGAATAAATTATTCATATTAGATATTGAATAATTTATTCGGTAGTTTGAAAAAGTTTTAAAATACGATTTCGCTCAACCCGCGCTTCCGCTGCTCCCAATACCCAAAACCCCAAAAAAAATGGTATCAGAGCAGGTCTGATGCTTCATCCATTACATTACCCATGCTTGATATTCGATATTTAATCCAATTTTAATGTTCGCACATGCTTAGAATCTAGATATGTTTCTTTATTTTTGGTTCGACGCTAATGGAAATGTAATGAAATTTAATAGTTAAATTGAATTATGTTTCCTAAGGTTGAATTGAAAGGTTTAGAAAATGATTTAGATTAAGATTCTGCATTTGATGTAGATTAAAACTTCCGTAGGAAAATCCCCGCTTTTAAATATGGCTGTAAAGTAACGTGTATTTGATACATGTTTCTTGGTCCGCCTTGCCAGTACGGATGCAAATGATTTCCTGATGCTATAGCTGTATCGTGCCAAAGCTGTGCAGTTATGGTTGATGGTAGTTCATTTGCGCCGGTAGAACTTATATGATAAGAGACAAATTCAAGTGAAAGTGGAAATCTTGAACGTGCCAAAGCTGTCAGGACTACACCGGTAGCTTGAGTTTGTCATTGACAAATGTAGCCTTGATACGCCTCCCTGTGAACGTGCCAAAGCTGTCACAGCGAGAAACGGTCAGGACCAAAACCAGGAGTCACTGGTGAGTGATTGACAAATAGTTGTCTACATAATGAATATACGTAGGCGAGAACGTGCCAAAGCTGTGAGTCGAAATATATTCATGGGATCCTACTCTCACTATGGAATTCGATTTAATTATTGAATTCCCGTTGTCTGTTGGGGATTACGGTATTACGTAAAGTAGTGGGAGACACTGCTGAGTTTAAAATCCATAACTCAAGCAGTGTGTAATATTTTGGAATTTACTGCTTTGTTTTCCTTTATTCTATATTGTTTATAGAATTATGCTTCTAATCCACTGCATGTCTATTATTAGAATAGGTTTATGACTTTACTTATGGTTGCGTAGTTCTAGAATAGGTTCTAGAAAGACAGTAGACTTAGATATGGTTAGATTAGTTAAAACCATCGGGAACTGTTGTTCCGATTTTCTTGAAAATCAAGATGGTTTGTGACTTAGTTTCTAAGTCACGATTAGGTAATCTAAAATGATATCTGTCTAGGATATTATTCAAGTTAGAATTGTTTCTTATGCGGTAAGAATTGACTTGAATAGTTCATGTCTCGAGATTCTTGACTAGCATTAAGAAAACCACATTAGTATTTGTTTATTTTTAATGACGTTTCTTGGCTTTAGTGACTTTTAGAAGTCACGTGTTTGACACAATTTGTTAGTCAATCGTTTGCAATTGTTGTGAATAATTGAACGCAAATTATAAAGCTTAAGAAGATGTGTATAGTTGTGTATAGAGAATATTGATTCTCACAATACGACAACTATAGGTATTGGATACCGCATCTCCCGTCTAGTTATTTAAAATAATGTTTAATAACTTTTTTGATATTTGATATCAGAACTTGTGACTATTTGATAGTTACTTGTTATGTATAAACAGTTATTACATATTTTAAAATAACTAGTAGTGTCATTAATGAAATATAAACATTAAGAAAAGTATTCGGTAAACTAAATAACTTAGGACTGTGCTTTATGAGGTTTTATCATATAAACATTAGATGTTTATTCCGTATGATAAAGGATGGTCTGATATGAGATCACACCACATATCCTTATCCATTTAATGAATATTGTATTCAGGATTTGATTAAATCTCATTTAACCAATGATCGTCATTGGACCACAGATTTATTAGACTAATACATTGGATGTATGTAGTTTAATGAATTGGAAATTACCTTAGATAGTTATCTTCGCTGCGTAACTTGGTTGATGAATTGTCATGACTTGGTTACGTGTTTCTAAGAGAAATATATTGAACGTCTTGAATGGTTCGAGAACTTTCAATATGTTTCTGGTGAAACGCGGATAGAATATTTTGAATGGTTCAAAGATATTCTATTTGTAGTGTTGAAAACTATATCGTTGAAATTCATTGCGCGTCTTTGAATTGTTCGAAGATGTTTGATTTGATCAAACGCATGAATTAATGGCAATTTGTTCTAAAGTTATTTAATGAATATGATTCTTACTCAATATTAAACTTCCGCGATTCAATTTTGATGGAATTGGTCAGTGGGAGTAATCGAATCTTATATGATTTGATTCATTGATATTGAGAGTTACCGAATTAATTTTCAATGCTTTTTGGGTTATGCTCCATTAACACTATTTCGTCCCTTTAATTTAGGTTTCATTCACTTCTACAGTTACATATATGATATGTATAGTAGAAGATTAGAATCTTGAAAAGTTTGAGATTTGAATCTTTCTTTTGTATAATGGTTATATAATTGAAAGTACTTGCACCTCGGAGGTACAAGTAAGGTTTATCATTTATTCTATTTAACATAATATTGTATTATATTTAATAGAATATCTTTTCTACGTTTTCGAGTAATAAAATTATTTTATTACTTGGTGATTAACATTGGATGTTGACGATTGTAGAAAGGACTTGACTTAGTGAAGTCAAATATGATAATGATAAACTGTAATGGAACTACATAATTAATAAGATGAAAAGATCCTTAGACATCTTCCGTATAAGTCCAATATGATGTCAGAATTATTTACAAAGTATTTGATACTTAATGATTCTGTTGTTTTCTCATTGAAGAAAATTATCTTATGACTCATAGTGGGAGCGATATTTGATATCGAATATGGAAATTAGCATTGAACCATAGATCTAAGATTGTTCATGACTTAAGACGATCAAATTTTGAACTTGATTGGGCTTTCGTCATGAATTGTTCATGAGATGTGCAAATTGTTTGCGCAGCGAAGGCGAAGTGAGCTTGTAAAGGTTTGACTTTTATAGTATGACAGTGAGAAAGGTTATACTCAGTAATCTATTGCCGATTCTGAGGAAACATGTCTCTAGTTACACTAATTGAATAATTAAGGATATGTTGGTTAATGTCGATATTAAACTGTATTTTGGCTAAAGAATGCAAAGTGGCGTTCTTGAGTGATTTCTTCGAATAAGAGATCCGTCGTGATTTCTTTATTTGAAGAATTCATTCTAGAATGGCCCTAGAGTTTGTATTCTGCTAAGATCACGGTTTGATATACTAGCTTATGGAGCCTATTGTAGACTCAGATAAGCTTTCCGGAAATCTGTGTTCTCTGTTTTTGATATTAATCAGATTGTCTGTTTTTATCGAAGTATAGAGAATACATATTTGTCAGTAGGGTCAGTGGGAGCGTACAAATTTCTTCCTAGTATTATATATCCTAAGTTTTATTTTCTCCGTGGAAGCAGTGGGGGTAGTCTCTGATGTATCTGATATAAAGTTTTATATATGATATAAAACTAAGAGACTTGTGAAAGACTCTCATTAATCGCATATTAGATATGATTTAATAAATGCCACAACGAGACTATCTGTATGACAGTTAGTGTAACTGTTTGACAGTTAACGTGTCTTTTATGTATATAGTATTCATCTTTCGTAAATGATGATTCCTTTATCGAAAGAAAGATTGATTGGAATGTCTAGTCAATCTTATGCATTATAGGATGATGGCGTGATGAATACCATATTATGTGCGATTATAGATATCAATTTAATCGTAATTGTTACGAGTTATTTTGATTTGCTGCAGACCATATGATGGGTCTTGAAACATGTTCTTTGCGATCTTTGAGATATTAAGAATGAGTTTCTCATACATGGAGAATTTAGTCAGCAACTATAAGGTCAGATTAATTTTGATTTTAATTACGACAATAGATGATCTATGTCATATAAAGTCAGAAAAGATGTAGTGGGAGTGTCACTGTTGATTCTACTAAACTAGTGGAATCAGTTGCAACTAATGAAGTATTGACTTACGAATAGGCAAAGTGACCTCATGACCGGCGTAAACACACACGTATAACGCAAGCGCACGTATCGTTCAAGTAGTATAAAAATATCGATCCCACGAGGACTTAATATCTAAACTATTAATTATATGAGGTCAAATGATTACTAGTATCTAACAGGTTGATTGATTGATTTGAAATGGTGACGATTCTAAATTTAAAAGCAAGTAAATAAAATTGTCGAAAATAGGTTTTAAGAAAATTCAATATTAAAAACTATCTAGGGTTGTGATTTATTCCAATATTATTTTAAAGATGAAGTGATTATCTTAAAGTTGGGTAATATATTGATTTATTAACCTGGAACACTAAATTATGTGTAAGCCTCTGTCGATGGTCAGACACAAATACCCAGTTTAACTCAATTGAACCATATGTCTATGTCAACCAAATTATCTAGATTCATTAAGTTTTAGTTCCAATTATGGCTACCCCCGCCCGACAGGTATATTCCTATCCTGTAAGGAAATCTATTAAAGGGTTATCTATCCTCAAGGAAGATCGTGGGCTATTGAGTCTAAGGCTGAAACCTAAAATCCCTATGTCTAGTTCATTTTAGATTTACCAGATCAATTTTATTAATGGCCAGTTAATGAAAAAGCATTAAGATTAAGACTCAATAAATAAACCTTTATATTACTCAAGCTATAATCTAACCCTTATAAAACGGTGATATTGGATTTCATCACAACCCCAGATAACTAATTTAGTTACAACACATAACTAGAGCTAGTAAAAATTTGAAAATAAAAGACATAAAGTAAAAATGAGGTAAAGTAAATACTGAAAAGTAAATTATAATAAAATAAAATGCTAAGGTAAAATGAATTACTTTTACTACTACTAATTTAGATATCTCCCATAAAATAATATATAAACTCGTGATAATATTATCAACCGACCAATCTGGCGCATGTTAGCAGATCGGCTGTGATGGTGACATGTGGCACGGCGCATTTTAGCAAAGTCAAACTTTTCTCAGATTCTAATTTGTGGACCCGGCGCACGTTAGCACTGTTCGGCGCATTTTAGATGTCGCGACGCTGAAGGCTTGGCGTCGTGACGCGGACAATTTACAAAAATGCCCTTTTTGTCCAATTTTCACTGTTTTGACCCAAATCACCTCCAGAATATCCTGAAACTTTATTTATCTACAAAATAACACAAAACACATCAAAATATTCACAAAACTCAAGAAACTATACAAAATATTAGGTTAAATGAGTGAGAAATAGTGATAGATTTACCACTCATCACACTCACAAACTAAACATTTTGCTAGTCCTCGAACAAAACATAGAGTAAAATAACATAAATAAATTAACTATGCCACTTTCGTAGGGATCATGGTTGCATTTAGCATATGCAACAAGCCTTTAAACCCCTAGGTGTCCCTAGTGGACGAGTTGTAGTCTCGTGAGGGTTTACAGCAATGATACCCACAAACATTTTACAAAAGTAAAAAGGTAATAAAACTAATGCACACAAAAGCAAAAAGACAAGCGAAAAGAGAATAAAGATGTTAGTGACTAATCAGGTGAAACTTCTACTCCAAGTTACTAGTTGTTTTGTTTTATTCTAAATTACTGAATAAGTAAATTCTCCGATTATATTTACCATTCTCCATATACACAGTCAACAAAATATTAATCAACTCATTTTTGCCCACACAGTCATAAGTGCAATTGATAAGAGAGTAATATTTTTGTCCTAAAGTTCTATCAGATTTCACACCTTTTTGCAGCAATGGAATAATTTTTCAGATTTTCTGATTTTTTCTTTGATTTTTCGCTTTTCTATTTTTTATTTATATACAATATCTTACATCTATGTAATGAGTGTTGGGTCGGTGGCTCCCAAACCAGTTGGCTTTAGGGCACCAGGTGTTAAGACACCCCTATGGACTTAATTACTCAGACTTCAGATATATATATTTTTGCAACATCTTCGATCCATGTAACGAGCTTTGGGCCAGTGACTCCCAAACCAGTTGGTTTTAGGGCACTAGGTGTTAAAACACCCTTACAGACTTAATAACTCGGATCTCAGACGTTTTTTTTTTTTTTTACTCCATTGCTTTTTGAGATGCTTCCTCCAATTAAACTAGAGCACTGAATATTACAAACTTTTCAATTTTAGCTCATGTCTGTATGTTAATATATATGTTGATAATATCTGTCAACTGAGCATATGAAGATCCATTTTAGTTCGTTTTAAGGAGAATTCACAAATTAAATAATTCAAAATGAAATAAACAAAAATTAACTTGTTTCGAAATAGGTTTTGAGATACGTCTCAGGAGTAGAAATTTCTTACTCGGCTATCTCTTACCAATTTCACCTTTTTAGTCAAAACAAAAACACAAAAAACACAAAATATTTTTGTAATTTTTGAAAAATTTTCAATTTTTTTGTATATTCTGAAAAATTTGGAACAAAAACAAAAACAACATACAACTAAAAACAAGATATTAATCAACTAATTTCCTCCCCCAAACCTAAATGAGACATTGTCCCCAATGTCTTAAACGGTAGAAGAAGAGTTTAGAAAATAATACCTGGTTCGCTGAAATTTTACAGGAAATTAAAGGTTAAGATCTAGATTAATTCGACACCTCTTACCACGATCGTCCTCGGACCAAATTATCTTTGAAATGATAGGGTCAACTTTTGGTTCATAGGCTATGAGTTGGTCAATTAGATCTGGAGCATTTCTGGCAGTGAATAGGAGTTCTTTCATAGGTTTTGACACGAACCCATTTCTTCGGGCATCATCAAGAAACACACAAAGGAAATCATAAAATCCATCAACATTAAACAGTCCAAGCGGTTTCTGGTGTATGTTCAGGTTCGCCCAAGATAGTACTATAAAAATTTCCTCCAATGTGCCCAAGCCACCTGGCAAAGCGATAAAAGCATCGGCACGGTTAATCATTTCTACCAGTCGTTCAGACATACCTGGCACGATCAGTTCCTCTCCGTTTGATGATCCAATAAGATTTGCCTCTGCCAAGAGTTTTGGGATGATTCCCAAAACGTGACTGCCTCCTTCCTGTACGGCCTTTGAAACGATCCTCATAAATCCGAGATTACCTCCGCCATATATTAAGTGCATATTCCTTGCAGCTAAGACTCGACCCAATTCCTGTGCTGCTTCTATGTATTGTGGTTTAGTACCAACAGTACTACCGCAAAACACACAAATGTTTTCAACTCGTCTTCTTGAAGTGGCTTCCATTATTTACTCTGGATGTCTTCAAAAGTGCAATGATGAGTTGAATTTATAATACCTGAAAAGGGTGAGTAAAAATAGCACAAGTATCTTCCAAATGACGATTAGTAGCAAAATAGTAAAATAGATCATGATAGTCAACAAGATCTGGATCCTGTCGAAGGAAATAAAAGAAAACAACAAAACAAATCACAATTATTAGAAAAGACAAAGAGATATAATATGTACAAGAATTTACTGCTTGATTAACGTTTATGTGTCAGGGACAAGCTTCCCATCCAATTTTCTTATAAATTGGCAAACATGGTCTTTTTGAATCAGATTCCCAAGACTTAACTGTTGTCTTTCTTTTTGAAATTGTGTATGTAATCTGCGAAAGTCTATGTGAACATATCCACTGGGATGCGTCTCAAGAGTCGAAGATATATCATCTAAAGACTCCTTACTCAAGTCATCCCTAATGAATTTAATTTTGTCTTCGCGATTAACAGACACCATTCCTAAAGAGTGACAACGAGTATTGCAATTCCAACGTGCACATTTGTAACAAACACCCATTTGCTTAGCTCTTCGTTTCTTTGCATAGGTGCTTCTTCCAAAACCAGGCAGATGTAAAATAAAATAGTCAGAAGACTCACCTGCCAATCGGACTCGTGCTTCAATTACCCAACGAATGTCATTGGGAACACCATAGATCGTCAATAACCTCATCCGTTCCAAGCGAGCTTTGTAGACTTTCATCAGAGATTTTTGAGGGAGAGAAGGAAATTGCTTGTGAAGATTTGCGAGAGCTTCTTCCATCTTAAAATGACTTAATCTGCAAAAACTAAACACACAAAATTAAATCACACCAAATCATAATATATACAAAAATTACATGGGTTGCCTCCCTGCGAGCGCTAAGTTTAAAGTCGTCAGCTAGACGTGACTGCTCGAACGTTTATGCTGGATCTGAAAGTGTGACACTTTCTTTTTGTCGCTCAAATGATTCTCCTCAGTAGTGCTTGACACGCTGACTGTTAACTTTGAATGTGTTGTTGGTATTGGGATCCAGTAACTCAACAGCTCCATATGGTAAAACCTGAGTGATCACAAATGGTCCAGACCACCTAGATTTCAACTTTCCAGGGAAAAGTTTCAGCCTCGAGTTGTACAACAACACCTGCTGCCTTGGTTCCAATTTTCTGTGCACTATTTTTCGGTCATGCCATTTTTTGGTATTTTCCTTGTTCAATTTGGCATTCTCATAAGCCTGTAGGCGAAATTCCTTTAATTCATTGAGTTGGTGAAGTCTTTTCTCTCATGCAGCTTGTGAATCAAGATTCAACTTCTTCAATGCCCAGTACGCCTTGTGTTCAAGCTCAACTGGCAGATGGCATGCTTTCCCGAACACCAATCGATATGGGGACATACCAATGGGTGTCTTGTAAGCTGTTTGGTAGGCCCATAATGCATCATCTAGTTTTGTTGACCAGTCCCTCCTTGTTGATCCAACGGTTCTTTCTAGGATTCTCTTGATCTCCCTGTTTGAAACCTCAACCTGTCCATTTGACTGTGGATGGTAAGCAGTGGCAATCTTGTGAGTAACTCCGTATTTGGATAGGAGTGCATCGAAGTATTTGTTGCAGAAATGAGAGCCACCATCGCTGATGATTGCTCGAGGTGTTCCAAACCGAGTGAAAATGTTCTTTTTCAAGAATTTGATCACCACTTTTGAATCATTGGATGGTAGTGTAATTGCTTCAACCCATTTGGAGACGTAGTCTACAGCAACCAGGATGTACAGGTTTCCAAATGATGGAACAAAGGGTCCCATGAAATCAATACCCCATACATCGAATATCTCTACTTCCAGAATGTTTTGCAACGGTCCTTCGTTTCTCCTCGAAATATTCCCCGTTCTCTGGCACCTGTCACATTGAAAAGCAAAAAGATAAGCATCTTTAAAAAGTGTGGGCCAGAACAAACCTGATTGAAGAACTTTTGCTGCAGTTTTGTTTCCGCAGAAGTGTCCACCGTATGGTGAAGAATGACAGTGTTGCAGAACACTGTTGACCTCCTCCTTTGGAACACACCGTCTCAATAATTGATCAGCACACCGTTTGAACAGGTACGGCTCATCCCGGACATAGTGCTTGACTTCTTTGAAAAACTTCTTCCGTTGTTGAGTTGTCCATTCCAATGGCCATTTTCCTGACACAATGTAGTTGACATAGTCAGCATACCAAGGGATTTCATGTTGTTTCATGGCAAACAGCTGTTCATCCGGAAAAGTTTCTTTGATTGATAATTCTTTGCCAGCTGTTTCTTCATTCTCGAGCCTCGATAGATGATCTGCCACTTGATTTTCTGTTCCTTTCCTGTCTCAATCTCCACGTCGAATTCTTGCAGAAGAAGTATCCAACGGATCAATATGGGTTTGGCATCTTTCTTTGTGATCAGATATTTGATTGCTGAATGATCTGTGTAGACCACCACTTTGGGACCCAACAGATATGAGCGGAATTTGTCAAAAGCGTACACAACTGCGAGCAACTCCTTTTCAGTGGTTGTATAGTTGAGTTGAGCTTCATTCAGAGTTCTGCTGGAGTAGTAAATGGTGTGGAAAATCTTTGCTTTGCGTTGCCCCAAACTGCACCTACAGCAAAATCACTAGCATCACACATTACCTCAAATGGAAGGGTCCAGTCTGGTGCTATTATGATGGGAGCAGAAATCAGCTTTTGTTTTAAGATCTCGAAAGCTTCCTTGCATTCTTTGGTGAAGTTGAAAGGCACATCCTTTTCCAGAAGATTGCAAAGAGGTTTGGCAATCTTGGAAAGTATTTGATAAATCTCCTGTAAAATCCTGCATGTCCGAGAAAACTCCGAATGCCTTTTACTGATGTTGGTGGAGGTAGTTTTTCAATTGTCTCGATCTTTGCTTTGTCTACCTCGATTCCCTTTTGTGAGATCCGGTGTCCAAGAATAATGCCTTCTTGCACCATGAAGTGGCATTTCTCCCAGTTGAGTACCAGGTTTGTATCTTTGCACCTTTGTAACACATGTTCCAAATTTTGCAAACAATGGTCAAAAGAATCTCCAAACACAGAAAAATCATCCATAAAAACCTCCATATTCTGCTCCAGCATGTCTGAGAATATGGTCATCATGCAACGCTGAAAAGTGGCGGGGGCATTACATAATCCAAATGGCATCCTGCGGAAAGCAAAAGTACCATAGGGACATGTAAATGTGGTTTTCTCCTGATCTTCTGGGGCGATGGCAATTTGATTGTACCCTGATATCCATCAAGAAAGCAATAGAATTCATGTCCCGCCAATCTGTTTAACATCTGGTCAATGAATGGTAGCGGAAAATGGTCCATCCTCGTGGCTTTGTTAAGTTTCCTGTAGTCCATGCATACTCTCCATCCAGTCACCGTTCTTGTTGGGATTAGCTCGTTCTTTTCATTGGTGACCACAGTAATTCCTCATTTCTTTGGTACACACTGCATAGGACTCACCCAAGTGCTATCTGAGATGGGTAAATGATGCCAGCATCCAACCATTTGATGATTTCTTTCTTCACAACTTCCTTCATGATTGGATGAGTCTCCGTTGATGCTCTACTGTGGGTTTGTATTCATCATTCATCAGAATCTTGTGCATGCAAAATGATGGACTAATGCCTCGAATGTCTGCTATAGTCCAGCCAATGGCTCTTTTGTGTTCTCGTAATACTCTCAGTAGCTTTTCTTCCTGATCCAATGTTAGTGAAGAAGAAATAATAACAGGTAATTCAGAAGAGTTTCCAAGAAATGCATACCTGAGATGGCTCGGAAGTGACTTCAGCTCCAGCTGTGGTGGTTCTTCAATCGAATGCTTGATTCGATCTTTCTTTGGAAATTCCAAGCTTTCAACTGGTGGTATTGCTTTGAATCAGAATGGTTTGTCAAGGTAGTTGATACATTCCAAGATTTCAGCATCTAGCTCACTGTCAGTCATGTTGGTGATGCAAGCTTCAAGTGTATCTGTGGGATTTGGTTCAGTATTTTGAACGATACTTTCAACAACATCAACTCTGAAGCATTCTTCTTCCTTTTCATCACTCGGGAATTTCATGGCTTTGAAAATATTAAAGGTCACTTCTTGGTCCTGTACTTTCATGGTTAGTTCTCATTTTTGCACATCAATCACAATTTTACCTATAGCCAAGAATGGTCTCCAAGAATGATAGGTATTTCTTTGTCTTCTTCCATGTCAAGGATGATGAAATCTGCTGGGAGAATTAGTTTGTCTACTTTCACCAGCACATCTTCAACAACACTCTTGGAAATGCAAGTGTTCGGTCAGCAAGTTGCAATGAAACTGAGGTAGGCATTGCTTCTCCAATCTGCAGTTTCCTGTAAATAGAAAAAGGCATCAAGTTAACATTGGCTCCTAAATCACATAAAGCCTTACCGATGTAATGTTCTCCAATGGTGCATTGAACTGTGAAACTGCCAGGATCTTTCAACTTCGGGGGAAGTTTCCTCTGAATGATGGCGCTGCATTCTTCTGTTAATGCTACTGTTTCGTAGTCTCCCAATCTCCGTTTTCGTGAAAGAATATCTTTCATGAATTTGACATAACTGGGCATTTCTTCCAAGGCTTCTGCAAATGGGATGTTGATGTGCAGCTTTTTGAAAACCTCCAGGAATCGAGCAAACTGCTTGTCCAGTTTGTTTTTCTGAAGACGCTGCGGAAAAGGTGGAGATGGAGTGATCTGTTTTTTTTTTTTTTTTTTTTTTCCTTTGCTTCTTTTTCCTCCATCTGTTGTCAGCTTCTTTTGGAACTTCTTCTTGGGACATCTTGATTCCAACATCTTTGTTGATTTCAGTACCACTTTTCAAAGTAATGGCTTGACATTGCTCCTTCCCTCGGTTCCTTGGATTGGGTTCTGTGTTACTGAGAAGATTTCCTGGTGGTCTGTAACTCTGAGCATTGGCCAGTTGTCCGATTTGATTTTCCAGTGCTTTGATGGAAGCTGATTGGCTCTGAAAGATAGCATCGTACTTTTTTAACTGAGCCAGCACTTCTGCTATTCCTGGTTCATTTGCCTGCTCCTGGCCTTTGTTCTGTTGCTGGAATCCAGGTGGTGGATAGTTCCGCTGTTGGCCTGAATTGTTGCTCCATGAAAAATTAGGATGATTCCTCCACCCTGGGTTGTAGGTGTTGGAATATGGATTGTTCCCCTGTCTGTTGAAATTGTTGACAAAATTCACAGTTCTCTTCAAGTTGGTTTGATTCTGGTGCTCCTCCATATGGTGAACTTGTGGATCCAGTGGTAAGAGTCTCCATGAATTTGCATATTTGATCTAGCTTGGTGTTGACTGCTGTATTGGCTCCACTTTCATAAATTCATGCAATTCTTTGGATCATGCTCCTTTCAGTTGGCCATAAGAAATTGTTGTTGGCCATTTCTTCGATTAGTTCCCAGGCTTGATCTTCTCCTTTTGCCATTAAAGCTCCTCCAGCAGCACATCTCATTGTGGTTCTCATTATTCCAGAAAGTCCATTATAGAATGTTTGGACTTTAAGCCATTTTGGAATCTCATGGTGTGGACATTTCCGGAGTAAATCTTTGTACCTTTCCCAAGCTTCGTAGAGAGTTTCTGAGTCTTGTTGCACAAAGGATGTGATGTCATTCCTCAGCTTTCCAGTTCTGGCTGGTGGTAAGTATTTTGCAAGAAATTTGGTGGCTAAAGTGTTCCATGTTGTGATAGAACCTGCTGGTAATGAATGTAACCAAGCTTTAGCTCTGTCCTTCAAGGAATATGGGAAAACCGCAGTCTCATTGCTTCTTCAGCTTCTCGGTTGTAATTGAAAGTGCCGCAAACTTCCAGGAAGTTGCTGATGTGGGCATTAGGATCTTCAGTTGCATTCCCCTCAAACTGCACTGATTGCTGAATCATCTGGATGCATGTTTTGATGTCACCTGCATTTGCTGGTAAGGGAGGGAGTATAATGCAAGAAATGAGTCTGTCAACCACCGGAATGGTTCTGTCTTGAATGGGAATTGGTGGTGCAACCTCCAAAGGTTCAGGTTCCATGTTGACTAAAGCTTCTTGGCCTTCTCGCCTTTCCCTTCTCAACTGTCTGATGGTTCTTTCAATTTCTGGGTCAAGCGGTCGTAGTTCAAAACTTCTGGTTCGTCTCATGAAGTTTCTGAAAACCTGAAACACAGGAAAACAAAAACAATAAGTAAAAAGAAATTAGATACAAGTAAAGGTATCTAACCCCTAAACTAATAGTAAAAGATAAATAAGTCCCCGGCAACGGCGCCAAAAACTTGACCGGTGTAAACACACACGTATAACGCAAGCGCACGTATCGTTCAAGTAGTATAAAAATATCGATCCCACGAGGACTTAATATCTAAACTATTAATTATATGAGGTCAAATGATTACTAGTATCTAACATGTTGATTAATTGATTTGAAATGGTGACGATTCTAAATTTAAAAGCAAATAAATAAAATTGTCGAAAATAGGTTTTAAGAAAATTCAATATTAAAAACTATTAGAGTTGTGATTTCTTCCAATATCATTTTAAAGATGAAGTGGTTATCTTAAAGTTAGGTAATATATTGATTTATTAACCTGGAACACTAAATATGTGTAAGCCTCTGTCGATGGTCAGACACAAATACCCAGTTTAACCCAATTGAACCATATGTCTATGTCAACCAAATTATCTAGATTCATTAAGTTTAAGTTCCAATTATGGCTACCCCCGCCCGAAAGGTATATTCCTATCCTGTAAGGAAATCTATTAAGGGTTATCTATCCTCAAGAAGATCGTGGGCTATTGAGTCTAAGGCTGTAACCTAAAATCTCTATGTCTAGTTCATTTTAGATTTACCAGATCAATTTTATTAATGGCCAGTTAATGAAAAAACATTAAGATTAAGACTCAATAATAAACTTTTATATTACCCAAGCTATAATCTAACCCTTATAAAACGGTGATATTGGATTTCATCACACAACCCCAGATAACTAATTTAGTTACAACACATAACTAGGGCTAGTAAAACTTGAATAAAATACATAAAGTAAAAATGAAGTAAAGTAAATACTGAAAAGTAAATTATAATAAAATAAAATGCTAAGGTAAAAGGAATTACTTTACTACTACTAATTAGATATCTCCCATAAATAATATATAAACTCGTGATAATAATCAACCGACCAATCTGGCGGTATCCTGATTAAGTCAAATTAAGTCCAACCGCCATTTTAAGGCGGTAATATTTGTCCATAAACCAGCCATAAAGGTGAACCAAAATTAAATTACCAACCGACCAATCTGGCGGTATCCTTGATTAGTCAGGTTTAAACCAGATTAAGATTAAATTATCAACCGACCAATATAGCGGTATCCTTTTTAAGTCAATATTTTAAATAGTGAATATATTATTTTAAGGGAGATTAATCTAAATAGCAATAGTAAAAGAATTACCTTTCACCCTAGCTGGGGAAGTTACCTCCTCATGGTGAATAGTAAAAACTATAAAAAGTAAAGAAAGTAAATTACTATTATTACAAAAGTAATTAAAATTATTACAAAACTAAAACTAAAAATTAAAAGAAACTTAGAGAGAGAAGAACTCCCTATTTACATCAAAGAAATGGGAGAGAATGGTACATTCAATTCTGAAATCTCGAGCTCAATTTATAGGCTTCCAGCGTCGCGACGCCAGGGCCCTCAGCGTCGCTACGCTAGATTTTGTCGACGTGGCACGCTCTGGTTCGCTGGTTTGAAGATTCTAGATAAGCTGATAAGGTGACACGTGGCGCGGTGGTTGGGCTTCAATTATTGTGACACGTGGCGGCTTCTGATTGGTCGCTGAGATTCTTATCCGCCACATGTCAGATAAGGATTAGATACTCAATGATTGATGCTGACGTGGCGCTGACGTGGCGACACATGGGAAAGAGACTGTCGGCACCGTAGGATTGCGACACGTGGCACTTCTTGATTGGCTGATGATGACGTGGCGGTGAGGTGGCAATGTTGACTTGTTGACTTGCTGACGTGGCTGATGACATGGAGTGACACGTGGAACACGTGGCGATGATGACTGTTGGCACCGTAGGATGCTGACACGTGGCACGGCGCATGTTAGCAGATCGGCTGTGATAGTGACACGTGGCACGACGCATTTTAGCAAAGTCAAACTTTTCTAAGATTCTGATTTGTGGACCCGGCGCACGTTAGCACTGTTTGGCGCATTTTAGATGTCGCGACGCTGAAGGCTTGGCGTCGCGACGCGGACAATTTACAAAAATGCCCTTTTTGTCCAATTTTCACTGTTTTGACCCAAATCACCTCCAGAATGTCCTGAAACTTTATTTATCTACAAAATAACACAAAACACATCAAAATATTCACAAAACTCAAGAAACTATACAAAATATTAGGTTAAATGAGTGGGAATAGTGATAGATTTACCACTCATCACCTCATAGATTAGAAGTTTTCATATTAGTGTGGTGCTTGCGGTTGTCTCAAAGTATTTGAATTTGATTTCTAAATACATAGACAACTCAGTAGCTATAGCACATACTGATATAGCATCTGAGTCATATTGATGTGGAATTTGGATTCTACAAAATATGAATGATGCTGGCTTAGGAAAACGGTTGGGTTTGTTTGACAGACTCGGTTTGATAAAGCATGCTTACTTGTTGATGCCTACCTCTTGAATGCTGGTGAGCTCTTGAGGGCCACGGTATGTGATACACATTGAGATGTAGATATGATATTAGGGATTGGCACTAGAGCAAGTGGGAGAAATTGTTAGGGTTGGTGCTCGGAGTGCCAATCCGGATCGTATTTATGTCCGATTCATAAATACGAACAATTATATTTTTCATAATATTACTTAATTTTTAATGGTAGCACCCTTGTCTTTTAAACACCTATTCGATCTAATTGAGATTGGATATCTTATTACGATTAGATCGAAACTGAATTTGGTTCAGTGATACGTGTATATTAGACAAAGACCATAGAATTTACAGTATAGTGCGCAGTTACAACGTAATTTGTAATTGACACTGGGAAACACATTATTAGTTGTATATCCGTAAATAAAGTTCATAGTCAAGATTTACTAACACGGGTCGGTTAGTAAAATCCGCTGAGACCAGTACATGTCGTATATCGTGACTTGGTCTGATGGTTTATCCCAGTGAACCATGAGTCTCGGGAGACTCGTATAGACATGTAGGTGTTTATTTGATAAGACACTGAACGACTCACGGAATGTTTCCTAATAGATGGTACACCAACGTCAATAGGAACCTTCTCGAGTTGAGCGAGCATAGTGGTCCTTCGACTTGAGATACCACAGTGGGATATATGAGTTATCCTCCACACTTTGATAGCAGTCACGTCAACGATATATTCATGATCAGACCTCCGCATGTTCGTTGGGTGTGGACTGATGCTCATGATATCCAGTGCGTATCAAGATAGGATCCGTCAGTCCTGTGTACAGGGCATAGACATCCTCACATGTTTACGATCTAGTAAATCCATGGTCGTGGTATAACATCAGAAATCAGTTCCAGGTGTTATTTAGAGATCGTAAATTGAAAGTCGACTGTATTATACCGAATGGATTTGACGTTCTCATCTATATCCCAGTATAATACGGATGGCCTGTGACGGAGGGATTACACGTATGCTATGACCTCGGCTTGTATAGTTTAGAGAGATTATATGTGGTCGTCATAATCCATGAGTGGGTGGATTATGGACACGAAATTGGATTTCATGACGGATAACCTAAACTTAAAGAGTCCACAATATGAAGTGTACTCGTTGAGCACTTGGGCAACACGTTATGAATAATACTGATTATTCATAATATTTTATCGGATTAAATTAGTTGATTCGAATCGTTTAATTGGTAAACGAATTTTCACATGCCTGGGATAATTTTGGTCGTTCTAATATGTATTTTATTTGATACATAATTAGATTAGATACATATTATTTGGTAAATTATTTGATGACACATGTAAATTAAATAATAATTGTTTGACTTTTATTATTTGATTTAAATGTGTAATTGTTGCACTTTTATTTAAAGTATATTAAAAGTAATATGTGATAAATATTGTGTCATGTGTCATGATTATTTACCAAGTGTTTTTTTTAATTAATATTGAAAAGAAATTGTTTTTCTTTCTTTAGATTGGTATTTGCCAAATTAAAAAAAAAATGAAAAAGGACTCCCCTCCCTTTTCACGTTTTTGACATATATTTTAAAACAAAAAGTTGTTTTCAAGTTGTTCATCATCAACCTCACTGCCGTGAGTCTCCAAAGAAATGGGTTTCATGTTTCTTCATGAATCAAAGTTGAGAAAGAAGGAAAAATCAAGAAACAAAGCTAAGGAAATAAAGAATTAAAGGTAATTCTAAAATCCCTATGCTTGGAAAATTATTTTTCTTGTTTCTTGATAATATGATGATATCTAGGGTTTCTTCTTTTTCATTATATTTGGGGCTTTTGGTGTAGTGGATGAATTGGAAGTTTGTAGGCATGTGTGAAGTTGAAATTGGATGAAATTAGTGTAATCTTTATCCAATTTTATAAATTGTTGTAGGACAAATTTGTTGCCATTCTAGAGTGTGGTAACCACTCTTATCATGCCTAGAATTGTTCTAGAGTAATTCATATGTGTGGTGACTTGATTTGGTGTGTTGATTAATTTGATTAACCTTGAATTATTGGATTAAAGCATGAATTTTGTGAAATTTTTGGTTCCTGATCAGATTAGGCTAAACTGGAAATTATGTGATGTTTTTGATGTCGTATGAATGTAATGGATGTGTTTTGGGAGTTGGCACAATTTCCGGAAAGTGTTTCGGAGTTGAAATAAGCGAAAACGGCCAAAACGGCGTTACCGGGTGGATTTTGAGCCAACCGGGTGACGGCTGTGAAAAAAGTGATTCTGTCACTGTTCAGGCAGTCCATGAACTGCCCTGACACTATTGGATCTGACCTGGGCAGTTTCCATAAGTGTCGGGTAGTCGGTTCAGTCAAAAACGCGCTTTAGGCAATTTTGTGGAAAAACAGTTTTCGTAAAAGTTTTGCGAGTTTTCAACTTGTTTATGTCAATATTTGATATTGAATAAATAGGTTTAGATGAAATATGAATAAATTATTCATATTAGATATTGAATAATTTATTCGGTAGTTTGAAAAAGTTTTAAAATACGATTTCGTTCGAACCGGCGCTTCCGCTGCGCCCAATGCCCAAAACCCCAACACTTGGACGCTGTTGTTGATGGTTATCGAAAGATAGTTTTTGAAGCTAAAGTCTTGGAGAAGCCTTCGATGCATTTCAAGGAGTTGAAGGAATTCAAGCATGTCCCTCACGCCTAGTTTGTGGTAGTTACTTACTACCACCATATCATTATCGTCTGAATTTATACATTTTACTTACCTGAGGGGCCAAAACATAAATTTCAGAGAAGACCCTTACCTTGGTTGTAATTATTTTTATGGCATATGCAGGGACGTATCGAGAAAAATGGTTCAATCGGGACACATGTCAACCACAATATAATTTTGATTTAGGTTTTTAGATGATTTAGGTTTCAATCAATTTGCGGTGTTGTAGCCGAACATCTCTCTAAACTTTGAAATCATCTCGCCTCTCTCTAAGCTTTGAACCCTAATGTTGGGAGATGCGTGATGTGTGATTTTGTGTTGTTACGCTTCATCCTAACTAAATTATTTTCTTAAGATTTTCTAAGTTTTGTAATCGAACCGAATAGTTATATATTTACATCCTTATGATGTTTTATTAATGAAATCTGTCATTAACATTCAACAAAAAAGATTTCAATCAATTTACTTAATTCTTTAATATCACATATGTATGGATCTGGTAGTATCACAAACTAATAAATACATGATATGAATATTTATTTAAACTTGAAGGGCCAAAATATAAATTTAAGTGAAGACCCTTTGTTGTAATTGTTTTAATGGTTCCCAATGGGTGTTGCTTGGCGGCAAAAAACATAGGACTTGGTTGTTTGGTCTTGAATTTGAGTCTAGGGGTACATTTATTGTAAGAGCCCGTGGTAACCGGAGGTTTTACCTGCTACGCTTAAGCCTAAATCGGATAGTTTGACAGTGAAGTTCTCAACATTTCAAAAAAAAAAAATTGTTTTAATGATATATGCAAGTCATCCATTTAGATATCTTAGCTATCAATCAATCGAGTGATTCTTTGATACATACCACCAACTAATAATTTAATGACATATGTAGATATATTAGAAAATAATAATTAACATTTATTTGATGATATTTTTAATATTTTAGCAATGTGGTGAATGTATTATCGGTGATGTGGTATCAATTGTTGCATTCTATAATTTTTGATTTTGGACTTTTAACAAATAACACTTAACTTTAGAGGTGATTTTTTCAAAGTATGTGCAATGTTTGGTAGGGACGTATCATAAATTTTATTCGGTTGAGTCACGTTTAAAATTTTAGTCGGGGATAAAGGATCACAGAACTCATGAGGGTGAAATAACTCTAAAAAAACCAAATTATTAGACAAAATCACTTGAAGCTTTGCTTGTAGACCTGGCTAAGGTTCCGGTTCGGAACCGGAACGGACGGTTTCGGTTCCAACCGGTTCGGTTAGGGTTCCTACCCTAGCCGAACCGGTTGGAACCGCTGGAACCATTCGGTTCCAGCGGTTCCAACCGGTTTAAATTTATATTATATATATATATATATTATATAAGAATTTTATTTGTAATTTAATGTAATTATGTAATGTAATAAATTCAAATTCATAATTTTAAATTATATTGATTTATCAATCTCAATTTTTTATTTTCAATAAAGCAAAAAAAAACGGCTGGAACCGGAATCGAACGGTTCGGACCCGAACCGAACGCCGGCCGGGTCTAATTGCTCGCACTCTGCTCCATGGTCACGGCTGCACTCTTCTTTATCTCGGCTACGCCCAGCCTGAAGCTCTCCAAAATATTTTTCTTTTCTTTATGCGTGAGGCTCTCAGCTGCTTCTGACTTCTGTTTCTTGTTATTGTTCACGCAGTCACTCTTCTCTTGTTTTTACAATTTGCATGGCTTATATATATAATAAAGTAATTTTAACCTAAAAGAAATTCTTTCGGCCCACGCCTCTTTTTCTCCATAAACAAATAAGTTTTCTTTTAGTTGTAAAAGTTGTTTGTTTCCTCTCCTTCCAATTCGGCAGTAAACTTCCCCTTTTCCTTTTCCTATTCCAATTTTAATTTCTTCTCTTCACCACACATATGCTTCCAATTTTGTTTACTCCTTCCCGTATTAGGATCTTTTCAATTTAAATATCTTCTATTGTTCTCTTTCCTGAATATGTTAAAATATAACAAGGAAATCAAAACAGAATTAGGAAAGCTCCTCTATATAAGACCATCAAACTATACAACAATCATTAAACTCAATAGAAAATAAATACTTAGACAACGTTAATTAAAATACTTTCTTAATGGCAGAACACAGATGTTTGTTGAAAAAGAATCATGAGGAAACATCAAAGCGGAAGACATTCATTGATGTCCTTAACAAGGCCTGTGAAACCGAATCAATATATTCTACAGAAGATCATCGTAAAGAGTTAGAGAAGTACAAATACATCTTGCGGCGAGCTTTGATTGAATTCCAGCAGCTGATTAATGAGAGCGGCGGCTTCGGTTGTTTTTGGGTCTCGCTGTTAGAGATGGAACTGAAATATTCCTTTATTCAGTTGGTACCCTTTATGAAAACGAGATTGCAAGTAACGCATGACGACTTTGTTTCTGTTGTACACGAAGCACAGAGATCAATGACAGGCTACTCTGAGAAAATTCATGCAAATTTCGAGCGGAAATTTATTGCACTAGATCCTGACAAGATAGATGAGTTATTCCAGGATGATTGGCCTTGTTCATTGGTGGATATTGCTCGGTTTCTGCTGAGAGAATGGGCGTGTGCTCATGGTACTGGAGTGAAAGGAGATGTGATTATATGCCCATCAGGTTCTTCATTGATGGCGATTTCATCAAAAGCTGTAAAAGAGTATGGTGAAACTGGGATGGACTTGAAGAGATGCATGGATGAGAAAGTGTTTCCTATTTTGTCAAAGAAACTTGATGGAGCTGCTGCTGCAGAAAACATCATTGTTTTCATTGGAATACAAGTAGAGGAGACTGGAGAGCTGTCGTTTGGGTTGGAGTCACCAATCCATGTTACTGCTGCTGATTGAAGCATATATTTTAATATCTTCAAAGTTTTGTGATTAGTTGCTGGACTTTATGTAGAAATAATGGCTATAATTAAATAAAGCAAACTTCTTCTTTATTTGTTTATTTATTTTCTTTGATTTCAAGAATCTTTAAAATCAGAGAATTTTCCCTTAGACCATAATGGGTGGTTTGATGGCGGTATCATCGTTTCCAAAAAAAAAAAAAAAAGTAATAATCAATTTCATTAACTTGACTAAATAAGCCAGTCTTTAAAAGAAGGGTCCGCCCCCCAGAAAAATACTAAATGAAAACAATGGTAAGCATTCAGGTAGCGGCCTTGGCCTCAACCGGCAACTATACCTCTTGTTGATTTTGGTACGGCGCAGTATCCGTTCAGAAACTCAAATGAAGAAATTAAAGAATATGTTCTGCATGCAATTGAAATCGGCTACCGACACTTTGACACCGCCGCACTTTACCAGTCTGAGCAGCCATCAATAAATTGGACACATGAAACTTTAATTATTTGATAGATGAGGAAATCAGCAATCAATTTATTTGTATATAAAAGCCAACTCAAATAATTGCCAACTCAATCAATTTATTATGTGATTAATTGGTCTGTTTGATAGATGCCATCTACTTGCCCTGTTGTTTTTGATCCCACGCATAGCTTAGATGAGTAAATCAATAACCAAGACTTGTATATAAATTGGTCTGTTTGATAATTTTGCCCAAATCATTTTCCATGAAAGGATCAAATGGCCTAAATGCCCAATTGTTCTTGTATTTTAGTATTAAATATTTTTATCATCAATCGAGTGATTATTTGATACATACCACCAACTAATAATCTAATGACATATGTATATATATTTGAAAATAATAATTAACATTTATTTGATAATATTTTTAATATTTTAGCAATATGGTAAATGTATTATCGGTGATGTGGTATCAAGCGTTGCATTCTATAATTTTTGATTGTGGACTTTTAACAAATAACATTTAACTTTAGTGGTGATTTTTTTCAAAATATGTGCAATGTTTGGTAGGGAAGTATCATAAATTAATTTTATTCGGTTGGGTCACGTTTAAAATGTATTATAATTATTTTTAAAACTTCATATTATAATATATAATACAACAACTATAATATTTATTTTATAATATTTTTATTATTCAACGGGAATTCATGTAATGAAAATGATGTATAATATTTTTATTGTCAACTGATGCTTTGGTTAGTCGGCGTTGGGTGATGGAGAAGTAACAATAACAGTGACAAATCGATATCACTAAAATTAGGAGACAAATTTAAAATTTTCTTTCGTTATTTGTAGATTTTTTTTAATATGGATAACTTTAAAGATCTAAAATTAAAATATATTTATATTACTTTTTTTTTTTTAAAGAAGTAACATTGAGGGAAAAAATGAAAAAAAAAAAAAAAACACCATAATTATCTTCTATTATATATATATTGTAAGTTATTACTTATTCATGATGGGTAATTGATTTTTATGAAATCAAAATAACTAAATAAATTTATAATAATAAATTTTACTTTTATATCATAGACAAATTGAAACTTTTCAAAATTAGTTGGATCATTAACATAATTTTAAAACTTAATTGGAACGTTTTCATAAAATTATAAGAAATTAAAATCAATTTTAAAATTTAATTTTGAAATTTTCCAAAATACAGCCGGAACCAGCGAGAGGGCATGTTCCTTGACTAATCCTAATGTGAATTCGCTTATGATGTTTAGTGTTTGGCCATGTATTATTCTGTTCAATATTCAAATTGGCAAAAAATCCTAAATCCCGATTGAGATATTTGAGATAAAAAATTATCCTGTATAAAAAAAAAAATCAATCGAAATTCACAATAATTTTTAAAATTACTTGATAAATTTAAAATATACAATACAATCTATAGCATACCAAACACGTTATTATATAAAATTTAATACAATATATCTTCCAATACATGGTGCCGCATAATGTTATTGAACGAAGATCATTCTTTCCAAGACTTTTTTTAATTAATTAATAGGATAAGTTAATTGCATGCGTTACTTACCGTGACCAAATACGAAGAATTGCTTGATCTTATCACAACAATTAACGTCCATTTTATTTCATTGACTCTCTAAACACTTGACAATTAAATAAAAAATTATCCGCCGGACCCGGGTATATCCGGTGTGGGTCAGGATATACTTGAATTCGAATACGAGATCCGCACAAAAATAATAAAATTGTAAATATATCGATTAATATCATGAAAAATCTTAAATTATCAAAAATTGAAATTTACTAAAAATATACCCTAACTGAAATTCACTCGAATATAATTAAAATTAATCGGATCCATATTAAAATTATCAATTAACTTCATAAAATATCTTAAATTATATTTAATTCTTTTTTAAGTTAACTAGATCCGGATATCTAGATATAAAATTTTGTGAAACCGAATCCAGACCCAGTTTTGTACAAATCTTTAAAATCAAAATCCGAATCCACAAAAATATATTACATACCCAAATCCTTCCGAACCCAAATCCTTCCGGATCTTCGGAATCCGGGTGGAATTGCCCTCTCTAATTACCGTCAACTAAGAAGCACGAAGTTTTGTTCTGTGCATGAGACTGATTTAAACAAGCCAAGTGTACGACTCACAATCGTCCTTCTCTCTATATAAGCAGAAGCAGAGCCGATTAAATAATTTCATCTCATTTTAATAACATTATCATTCATTATCATAACCCCCGAATGGCTACCACATTAGGCGGTGTTAGTGAAGTTGAAGGAACAGCGAACAATATTGAGATCGAACATCTCGCACGTTTCGCTGTGGAGGAGCATAACAAGCAGCAGGTTGGTTTATTTATTTATTTATTTTAATTTTTTTTTTTTGAATTTTAGGGTTTGGTTGTTGATTATTGATGATATGATGTGATGATTCAATTGATTGATTGATTGATTGATTGATTTTTGAAGAATTCAACGCTGCAATTTGGAAAAGTGATAAGTGCGAAGAAGCAAGTAGTTTCTGGGACTCTTTATTACATCACCTTGGAGGCCGTCGATGGTGATCAGAAGAAAGTTTTTGAAGCTAAAGTCTTGGAGAAGCCTTGGTTGCATTTCAAGGAGTTGAAGGAATTCAATCCCGTCTCTCATACCTAGTTTGTGATAGGTGCTTTACTACAACCTTATCGTTATCGTCTCAATTTATATTTTACTTTTGGTTCAATTCGAAAAAGGATCAAACTTAATAAGGCAATAATATAAATAATATAAAATTTAGGGACCTCAATGTAAATTTCATAGAATACCCTTGCCTTTGTTGTAATTGTTTTTACGGTCATTTAGTTGCTTGCGTCGATATATAAATGATTGGGTTTTCTGGCTTCATTCATGTAAATAAAAAAAAAAAAAGTCAACCATTTTTTAGATTATTTAGGTTTCAATCAATTTGCGTAATATATGGGTCCGATAGTATCACAAACTAATTTGATAGTTTTTTAAATAAATAATTTAAATTTGAGGGTCCAGAATGTAAATTTCAGTGAAGACCTTTGTTGTAGTTGTTTTAAATTTTAATGGCATATGCAAGTCTTCCATCTAGATGCCTTAGAATCAATCGAGTAATTCTTTGATACGGAACACTATATGATAATCTAATAACATATGTAATTGTATTAAAATATAATAATTATTATTTATTTAATAATTTTTTAATATTTTAGTACATATGCTAAGTTACCATCTATAAATTTTAACCCCAAGGGGTTGCCTCAGTGATAAAGGTTTCGGGTTTGAGTAGTTTGCTCCCTCTCAAAGTTTGAATCCCACTAGATGCATTTCCCTATGGTCATGCCTCCTGGTGTGAAAAACCAGCGACTTATCCTGATCTGTATTGGGAAACTTCTGAGGGCACGGGGCACAAATCTCGGGGATTAGTCGAAGTGTACGTAAACTGACCCGGACACCCCGGTTATCCAAAAAAAAAAAATCTAAAAATTTTCCAATATGACATCTTCTGTAAATATTTGCTGAGATTAATTTATTTATGTTCTCATAAGTTTTATATATGCATAAGTTATAAGTAGATGTTCGAATATTGGTATTCATTCTATTTTCTTTTAAATTTCAGGTGACTGAAGGTTGCATCTACATGTAGCTTACAATGGGAGACGATATCAATAAATATGAAGCCATCTATGTTCATATTAAAATAAAATGTAACTGACTTGTGAATTTGGTTTTTTAACCTTTTGTAAGTCATGTTTAGATTTATTTATGGTACTACAGCTTCACAAATTAGAGTTGCAGCCTTCATGATTTTGATAAATAGTCAAAATTTGTATTGAATCTTCTTAAAGCAGCTTTGTGTAGCTTTTTTTATAATCTGATTATCATAATTAGAAAACCAAATTTTGTAACATGCAAAGCAATACCAAGCGTCAATGAGGAAAACATATATTTTCTATAATATCCTTACAACTTGGGTTGGAAAACGGGTCAAGTCGGCCCGGTAATGGCCAAGCCCGTATCCGGCCCTTCAATATGCAGTGGTGGGCCGGGCCCGACCATGAGTTTTAGCATATACTCACACAACCCGCATTTCTTCTTTAAATTTTTAAAGCTTCTTATACTTAAAAACGACTTACCACTTCGTAGCCGGGGATCAATTTCATTCACTGGCTTAGTCATCAAGCATGCATCATAGTTTCATGCAATGGGCAACTATCCAGATCGATAAATAAATTAGGTTGTATATACATTCAAAAATATTGTGATTCTCTGATCACTATAGAATATTTTTGAGGAAAAATCAATTTTATTATTACAAAAATATAAATTATAAAGTGTTTAAACTCTACAAAAACCTCACTTCTAGCACTCTATTGCCTTTAAGCTTAATATTTTTTGGATGCTTTGAGTTCTCAAATGAGCTTCCAATTTATAGCCAAATACAAGGCTCAATTGTCAACAAATGAATAATGATCAATCTAAAGTTTATTTGTAATCTCACATCTTTTTTAAAAGTTATAACATCATTTTCAAACGGGTAATGCTATGATACCCAAGGGTATCAAATACCATTGGGTTCAAAGTTGCATGTTCAATGCAATTTTGAGTATTGAACATGCAACTTTGAGCATTAAACATGCAACTGATTTTATGTTTTAAAAAATTTCATGTTTATTGAAAAAATTTGCATGTTTAATGCTCATGCAACTTTGATACCCAAAGGTATCTAATACCCTTGGGTATCATAGACATACCATTTTCAAACTCCACCTAAAGTGCATTGGAAGTTCGTAATTATGGTGATGGTGGTAGCTGAATATTACAAAAAAAAAAAAAAGTCCTAGAATTTTCTCATAGATTTTACATCTAATGTTAGATTTATTGATCTGACCCAACAAATTTTTAATAAACTGATGAAAAAATCCATTATATCTGAAAAATGAAAAATAAATAACTCAATGCATGGTGAGACCTTCGGTGAGCTAATCAAAGAAATGAGAATATAACTCCATTTCCGGTGAATCCTGGCTAGAGACGAGGGGTTGGACAGGAACCAAAAAAAAAAAAAAAAAATAAATAAAGAAAAGAGGGAAGGGGAAAAAACAATTATGTTATTTCGGAGAATCACAATTACCTTGTCTCAACCGAATTTTAATTATAATAATAATTAAATATGATAATTGGTCGAGATTCGTCAATTTTATTTTTAACACAATAAAAATTTAAGATTAAAAAAATTATTATAAATCTTGTATCGATTTTTAAATTAAGACGAAAAATCATTTTAAATCTCAAATTAAATAATTTAGATTCAGAATCTTAATCAAAATTTAAGAATATAGAAAAAAGAAAAGAAAAGAAAAGAAAGCATGTCTCGAAAACAAAAAGGGGCAGTTTATTTATAATTCAAGCCTAATCATACTTGTGTGGTAAAATTAATTTATAATTAATACTTTTTATTTTAATTTCTCATATTTGAGGGGGACACTTAGGGTTTTGAGGCTGCGTATATATAAATAAATATCAGTAGTGGTAATAGTAGAAACAATTATCACATTCCAAGTCGCGAGCTGCTGCTTCTGTGTCTCTCTCCTCAGTGCTAAAATGGCCGTTACTTTTTCAGATCTTCACACAGAGTCAGGTCTCAAGTCTCTTGATCAGTATCTGTCCGGCAAATCTTACATCTCCGGTGACCAACTGACGAAAGATGACATCAAGGTATACGCTGCCGTTTTGGATACGCCTGCTAATTCCTTCCCCAATGTCAGCAAGTGGTACCACTGCGTTTCTTCGCATCTCGCCTCAAGGTTTGTTTTCGCTTTCCGTTTCTGTTGCTATAATAATAATAATTATTATTATTTGATTGAATTGTTATAACATGATGCTGATTAATTTGCATATTAAATTATTATTATTATTATTATTGGCAGCTTTCCTGGAAAAGCCGTTGGTGTGAGAATTGGTGGCGATGGTGACGCTGCCCCCGCCAAGCCTGTATGTATTTTATATTCACAATGTTCCATTGACTAATTGATATGAATCAAGGACCATATGAAAGAGGAACCCAGGTTACAAAATCGTGATTCGAGTTTCTTGGGGTTCGCTCAATTACGTGGGGCTGCCTAGGATTCAATCCTACGGTGGTTTCCATCACTAGTAATAATTAGGCCTTTGTGGAATGATTTTTGTTTTCATGTAGATCAAATAGACTTGTGTGGAATGTTTTATATACATGTACCTAGTTGGTTCTGCAATCTTTATTGTCGAAATTTGTTATTTTGCTTTAGCAAATGTTCTTGGATACAAACTATTTAATGCCCACCAAAGACCACGGGAATTATTTGTCTTGATATCTATTCTTATTACCTACCTGTAATAGAAATTGGCATTTATCCTCTTACCCATTTTGGATGTTGGTACTTATTCACTTAACCTGACATAAATATTGGTATTTATCCGGTTTCAAACTCTCTTTATCAGTGTACAAGTAACAAGGCCGAAGCTGTTGATTTTGTTTTTTCTTTGTAATCAGGCTGCTGCTGTTGCGGCTGGAGGCGATGATGATGATGATTTGGATCTCTTTGGTGATGAGACCGAGGAGGACAAGAAAGCAGCTGAGGAGAGGGATGCTGCTAAGAAGCAATCCTCCAAGAAGAAAGAGAGTATAATTTCTTCCCTTTATATCTGATTTTCTCACAAACAAAATAAATGGTGTTTCACCCTTTTATGTTTTAACTTCATTTTGGTCTTTAACCCTTTATGTTTCAACATCATTGCAATTGTTGGGATAACATTAGCAAAAAGCTCGTTGCTGATTTTTTTTTTAATTGATGATAATATAATTTTTGGTTGACGTTATTGATTACCTTGTATACCGTTTCTTTTTTTTAATATTGGTGTCTGTTTTAGGTGGAAAATCTTCTGTTCTTTTGGATGTAAAGCCTTGGGATGATGAAACAGACATGAAGAAACTAGAAGAGGCAGTTAGGAGTGTTGAGATGCCCGGACTCTTTTGGGGAGCATGTATGGTTTTGATTTACTGCCAATTTATTACTAATTTCATTTATAATGGACCATCGCATAAATAACATCTAATATGAGTATTCTTGAATTAAATCTGCACAGCAAAATTGGTTCCGGTTGGTTATGGGATTAAGAAGCTGCAGATCATGCTTACAATCGTTGATGATCTTGTGTCTGTGGATTCACTCATAGAGGAACACCTCACAGTCGAGCCCATCAACGAGTATGTTCAGAGCTGTGACATTGTTGCCTTTAATAAAATTTAAGAATCCTTTCATTGCAGCCATTTTGGGCAGCAATTTAGTTTTTTTTTGTCATTCAACTGTCTTTTGCCTTTTTATTGTTTTTGCTTGGTGAATTGAGAAGAAATGACAAGATGATGATCTTCTTCTAAATGCTTTTAAGTGTGTTTTGATATCATAGAAAACTCTTGATGTGTTGCGATTAAATTTCATCTATGTTTGTTTTTTCAATTAGTTTACTTGAATTTCATTCATTATTAACCAAATGCATCAAAATGTACTTGCAGCTTCCTAAGCTATGGTTTGTGTTTGCGATTAAAAAAATACGGTGAACGAATAGTGGTGTAAATTTATTTTATTTTAAAAAATATAATTACGGTATGTTTTTTTTAGTATTTTGGTGGTGGGAAAAAAAATAAAAACTTTTTATAAAACTCAAATTTTTAAAATAATTATGAGTTCATAGGTCATATCATATTTGCTTGCAATGCCTTCGCATGTGAGGTTGTAATTGATTCTTGGCTTTCGTCAAGTCGCAACCTAGCCATTTTTGCTCACCAAATGCATATTTCTCCAACAATTACTCACGTGGGTGAAATATCTTCTGGGAGATAAAACTGAGGGTAATCCAACCCAAAACTGACAAATGATCTTGTTAGAAATTATTATAGAAAAACGCACATGGAAATGTGTGTGTATATATATATATATCCGGATTTCGTCCGAATACTCTAATCGATAACACAAAACAATCAAATAATATCGAAACAGTGTCTATTAACGTTTAAATTTCGTTCGGTCATCCTTGTATTACATGTATATGTGAACGTAAGAGAAAGAAAAGCTACTTTTAAATCATCAAAATTCTCTTGTAAGAGTAATGATCAAAATTCTTTTGTATTAAGGAAAAAAACGGCAACTCATTTAATATTTTAGGAAAAGAGATATATTTTTTTTAGTATTTTAAGAGAAGAATGACAAGTGAAATTGATCATACATTATAAATAATATTAAATAACATTTTTTAATAAAATAAATAAAATAAAATCTATTAGGAGTTTGGAATCCTTTTTAAAATATCACAAGGTTTTATGGCCATTTTCCTGAATTTAGGAATCCAACATCATTTTCGCTTAAAAAAACAATTCTCTTGAAATTCAAACATTATTGAAATATGAAAGCACATCAACAAAATGAATCAAAACCATCAAGGGAATTGACGAGAATAAAATATTCATCCGAATCATAGAAAATTGAACACATATTTGAAACGAATTAACAGAAGAAACTATAAAAATCAGATTAAAAATCAAGATCAATTCAGATTCGCTTTGGTTCGATTAGAAAATGTGATTAGATGAACTTTATCGGGGCAATTAAGCATAAATTGATGCCAACTTCTCAAAATTTGCTAACTTCTATTCCATTAACAACTACTTATGATTTTTTTTTCCGGATTATATCTGTTATCTTAAGTTTTGGATCAAATTAATTAATTGACACAAATAATTCACAGAGAAAATTGACAGGACATATTATGAGTTTTTAGATATGTGATATCCATCCTAATCAGTAATCACTATAACCGCATTTGCCCAATTGACACATATGAAGGAATCAATACGGACTTATTGTAACCTTAGCAACTCATGCGAGAAATAGTTAAGTTTGAAAGTTTATTTTTTCAATAATTAATTATTTTTTTAAATTTATAGCAAACAACAGGGACTGCACTGTAATTAAAACCCAGAAAAGACAACAAAACGTAGGTTGCTTGAAAATTGAAATCCATACGAAATTAATCCGGTCAAATTGAAAACCAGGATACAAAGCGTGAGCGTGAGCGTGACGTGCCTCTGTTTCTGTTTTTGTAAAATTTCAAAAAGTTAAATTAAACAGCCAAATAATAATAATAATAATTATTATTATTAGGGTTTCTGAAATTATCGACTCACTCAAGAATGAAAGTGATCAAATCCAGTCTCCCACTCTGAACACTTGTTCTCCATCGCCAATTCATCTTTGTAGCAACTTCAATTTTTGTATTTCAACACAAAGGTACTCTCTTTCGTCAATATGGTTTATGTTTCAGCTCCATAAACTTTTTATCTTTTGCTGTTGTGTTTTTGTGCACATGCATGTCCAATCAAGTTCCAAATGCTGAGACTGTATGTATAAACAAACCTATATAGGTTATTTTAAGGGTGAAATTTGTAGAATTTTAAATTCTGGGAATTATTTGGTTGCATTCTATTTGAGAAGTTAACGGTTTCTCTAATTGGTGGTTATGGTTTGTTGTGGTTGTTTAATATTATAAATTATTTTCCATGTTATTATGAGCCTTGGTGTAACGATAAGATTACTATATTGTGACTTGGAGGTCACGGGTTTAAACCATGGAAACAGCCTCCTCTCCAGAGCCCACAGTGTGGGAAGCCTAGTGTGCTAGGTCATCATTTCCTTTATTATTTTATCTTTCTGTTTGTTCTTTGAACTTTGGTATCATGAAAAATCAAACTGAATGTTGTGTTCCATTTATTTTTTGGGTATTGTATATCCTGGTTAGTTGCAATTGAAATGGTTATAAATATGTGCAGATTGCATTAACGGGACTTAAATATGCTTATAAAGATGTACAGCACAATTGATACTCAAACTGTGTAAACAAGTGTACAAAGAATTCTTATGGATGTTGGCGTAACTGAAGTTGAAGTGGATATGCGTCATCGTGGAGTGTTGGATGATGGAGACACTGAACCCAATGAAAGTGGAGAAGCAAACAATGCCGAGAATTCATCTGCCCATGGTGATGATGATGGGATTATTGACCTATATGTGGGTATGGAATTTGATTCTGAAGATGTTGCCAAGACTTTTTACGATGAATATGCTAGACGTGTAGGTTTTAGTTCCAAAGTTAGTCAAAATAGTCGTTCCAGGCCCGATGGGGCAATTGTTTTTCGGGAGTTTATGTGTGGAAGAGAGGGTTCGAAAAGAAGGCATGCTGAGAATTGCGATGCTATGCTTAGGATAGAGTTGAAGGGTCATGACAAATGGGTTGTTACAAAATTTATAAAGGAGCATAGCCACCATATGAGTTCCAGTAAGGTGCATCACCTTCGTCCCCGAAGGCATTTTTCTGGTACTGCAAAGAACGTAGCTGAAGTTTACCAAGGTGCGGGAATTGTGCCGAGCGGAGTTATGTATGTGTCCACAGACGGAAACCGTGCTACTGTAGAAACAAACAATCGTGGATCTAGGACAGCTCCCTCCATAGAGTCAAATCGTCCAGTTAAGAACATGGGGGCCTTGAATTATGTTGTAAGGCCTGCAAATAGAAGGAGGACTTTAGGGAGGGATGCTCAGAATCTGCTGGACTATTTCAAGAAAATGCAGGCTGAGAACCCTGGTTTCTTTTATGCAATACAACTTGATGATGACAATCGCATGGCTAATGTATTTTGGGCTGATGCAAGGTCAAGGACAGCATACAGTCATTTTGGTGATGCAGTGACGTTGGACACGATGTACAGAGTATATCAGTATAAGGTGCCATTTGCTCCGTTTACTGGAATAAACCATCATGGTCAGACAGTTTTGTTTGGTTGTGCTTTACTACTAGATGATTCTGAGGCTTCATTTATTTGGCTCTTTAAGACATTTCTGACAGCAATGAATGATTGCCAACCTGTCTCTATAACCACAGACCAAGACAAAGCTATACAGACAGCTGTGGCTCAGGTATTTCCAGAAGCTCGCCACTGTATCAGTAAGTGGCATGTCTTAAGAGAAGGCCAGGAAAAGCTGGTTCATGTCTGTCATGCACATCCTACTTTTCAGGTAGAGCTGTACAATTGCATCAACTTGACTGAAACCATAGAAGAATTTGAATTATCTTGGAGTTCCATACTTGATAAATATGATCTCAGGGGACATGATTGGCTTCAGTCATTGTATAATGCTCGTGCTCGATGGGTTCCTGTGTATTTTCGGGATTCTTTTTTTGCTGCAATATCTCCTAATCAAGGATTTGATTGTTCCTTTTTTGATGGTTATGTGAATCAACAGACAACAATACCAATGTTCTTCAGGCAGTATGAAAGAGCTTTCGAGAACTCATTTGAAAGGGAGATAGAAGCAGATTTTGACACAATTTGCGCAGCCCCAGTCTTGAGGACACCGTCACCTATGGAGAAACAGGCAGCAAATTTTTACACTAGGAAAATATTTGCAAAATTTCAGGAAGAGTTAGTTGAAACTTTTGTATATACTGCAAATGGAATTGACGATGATGGGGCTATCAGCACATTCAGGGTCGCCAAATTTGAAGATGATAGCAAGGCATACATCGTTACATTTAATCATCCTGAGATGAGAGCGAACTGCAGCTGCCAAATGTTTGAGTATTCAGGCGTTCTCTGTAGACATGTATTGACAGTGTTCACAGTCACAAATGTACTTACGTTACCGTCTCATTATATCTTGAAACGATGGACAATTAATGCAAAGTCTGGGACTGGAATAGATGAACGCACTGGCGAACTACAGGGGCAGGAGTCTCTGACAGTGCGGTACAAGAGTCTATGTCGGGAAGCTATTAAATACGCAGAAGATGGGGCAATTTCCCAAGAGACTTATAATGTTGCCTTGGGTGCTATTAGAGAAGGTGGGAAAAAGGTTGCTGTTCTGAAGAAAAATGTTGCCAAAGTTCCACCTCCTAGTTCACAGGTTAGCAGCACTGGTTATGATGACAGGAAGATCTCTACATCAGCTTCAGATAGTACTCCTTTGTTATGGCCTCGACAAG
This sequence comes from Zanthoxylum bungeanum, assembly GCA_019454045.1. Taxonomy (NCBI): domain Eukaryota; kingdom Viridiplantae; phylum Streptophyta; class Magnoliopsida; order Sapindales; family Rutaceae; genus Zanthoxylum; species Zanthoxylum bungeanum. The sequence continues at coordinate 4,763 of SKCR01023314.1, read as the reverse complement.
ATGAAATGACAAGACGATTTAATCTTAATGATTCTGGTCCTGCAATTCAACCTGTTTCTGATTTGAATCTTCCACATATGGCACCTGTGTCCCTTCACCGAGATGACGGTCCTGATAACATGGTTCGCATAAACTTTTCTTTGTTTCTTTTGTTTCATTTATTGGTCTTATATTTGGGCCTTTTGCACAGGTTGTTCTTCCCTGTCTAAAGTCAATGACCTGGGTGATGGAGAATAAGAATTCGACACCAAGTAATAGAGTAGCTGTGATTAACCTGAAGGTATGTATCTAGTAATCTGAAACCATGATGGCAAGTGGGAATTGTTGGATTATGACCTGTTAAATACACGGAATCTTTAAGCAATGTTAAAGTAATCAATCTCTTCCAAATGGATATTCCAATATCTTCTTGCCATTTCTCCCACAATCTCTCTCTCTCTCTCTCTCTTTTCTTCTAAAAACGAGACAAGGCACCCTGAAATAAAATAATTGCTCTGAGGATTTTGCTATTCTGTGAAGCTTCCAGAGAATTTTTGTGTGAACTTCGACATAGCGTGTAGATACTTGGCTGTTGTGGTCTATTGCCATTTATTAACAACTGATCGGGAGCTGTGTTTTCTTATGTATATTCCTTTTATTCTCCTATAGTTGCAAGATTATAGCAAATCTCCCTCAGCGGAATTGGAAGTTAAGTTTCAGCTCTCTAGGGTCACGCTGGAACCCATGTTAAGATCTATGGCATATATAAGCGAGCAGCTTTCAACCCCAGCAAACAGAGTTGCAGTCATCAATTTGAAGGTATGAAATCCCAATTCTAGTCGTAGAACTATATCACTTAAAGCTTGCATTTGAATTCAGGTGACCTACAGCTATGATATTCTTTTGACTTATTGCTTTTCAATGAAGAAGGTATTTTGGTTCATAAGACGTTGGTATTAGCATATGTTGAGGGTGTTAAAGTTAATAGGTTGCTAGATTTAAAAAGGAGTTATTTTGCTTTGTCTTAGGCTATAGTAGTTTAAAGCACTGGATTGTTAATGTGAAGCGAAGTACTGATTGGATGCTCCCTATAGTAAGACGCTGATGAGATTGGGTTCAAAATTGAGGTGAATTGTAGATTGTCAAGCTGCTTATTTTTTGCATTTATGGCATTGCATCAACTTCTAGGTTAGTCCTGGTGGGCTTTTAGAGGTAATCAAGGAATCCTAAACCGCCAAGAAGAGTTGGAAAGTTGAATCTTGTCTACTCTTTCTATCCTTTCATCCCCCTCGCTCGAAAAGAATAGAACAATTAAAAAAATGACGAGCTTAATTTGTTATCACATATGATTTTTTAATGGGTAATTTTGATCTCCCAAGTCCTAACTAGAAATTGTTCTGTTGGCTTATTACTGTCTTCTTTTAGTTGATTATTTATTCAGGTAATGTACTTTCTTTTTTTGTTCTTTCATTTCAGCTTCAAGATACCGAGACAACTTCAGGAGAATCGGAGGTTAAATTTCAGGTGTCCAGAGATACCTTAGGTGCTATGTTAAGATCAATGGCCTACATCCGGGAGCAGCTTTCAAACACTGTAAGTGTCGATTCCTTGGTTCTGTTATGACTATGTTTTCTATTGCATGGAGTTGCACCCGGATGCGCTTTGTTATAAAATGAGGACCAGCATCGTTCTTCGATACAAAGTTTATACTCTCTTCTTCATTCAAGGAGGTGTTTTCTTATTGAAGTTTCTAGATAATACTGGAGGTTTACATAAATCATCTGATCTCGTCAACAAGCATGATGTATAAAAACAAATGTTATTTGGTTGCATATGCCTAATTGTATAATTAGATATTAATATCATTATTCATTGTATTAAAGTGAGCACCTCACTTGTTTGCTGCAATTTTTATAACCATTAAAATTAACACGACTGTTTCATTCATCAAACTTTGAGTTACACTTTTTTTCCCAAGCATAGCATTTTGGTAAGTAAATTCACGCACCACTCATGTGACGCAGAGTTCGAATCCCAGATCTTTTGTTTCAACTCAAGGGTTTTTACCAATTGAAGTAGCTAGCACCCACAACTTTGAGTTACCATTTGTATTCGTTTAAACTACTTAAATATTAGCAACTTTACAATCAAGCATTTATTTAGTTAGGACCTTTGAATTTTGTTCCTCTCAATTTACTTGGTATCCTCTTATTGTGGTGGGTTTTCCATTTTTTCAGGCTGAACCACAGTCAGAACCTCCATCAAAGAAGCATCGTAAATAAAGGCATTATTCGGGCATGCAGGTGTGCTCAACTAACTTGTCTCTATGGATGGAAACTGTTCACCAAATTTTTGGTCTCTGGTTTCAACGAGCTGGGTTGCTTAGTTTCACCGTATTTTTGGTCGTAAGGAGCTGGGGTGCTCTGTTTAGCTCTATATTGGCTAGCCTTCTTTTTCTCTTTGTTAGGTTTTTCTTTTTTCTTCACTTTGCCGCATCTTTGTATAAGCTTGTTGTGTACCATATTTGTACATGTATGCATCTGATTCGAAATACAAGGCATCAAAGAGAGTTCAAATTTAGGGTTTTATCTCGTCCTCACTGTATGTTACCTTAGGAATAGTCGACACTGCCTCTGATATCCTTTTTAGCTTGGCCTTAATAGAGAGTGTTAAATTATTAATTTTGATTGCTGTGAATGGCTTTGATGATCAGCCGTTGTACGTTTTTTAGTATCTTAACTTTCATGCATGGATTATTCATTTTTTGTATTCGAAAGATGTATTTGGAGACACGAGGGTTGATCTTGGGGTGATTGTTAGTGGTTTTGTAATAAATCGGCTGCATGCTCCCAATCTCTTTCCCATTGTAGCCTTAGAATATAATGATTACAAAGAGTTGAAACCGTGAAAATGCCATTCTCTTTATTCATGTACCAATGAATGAAGACTGAACTGAAGGGGATTTGGAGTAGCATTTTAGCAAATTTTTTCCCCTTGCACTTGCTATATTTTAGTTTTAGTTGAATAGTCATGACTGGTATGTTCTGTAATACAACAATACCAGTCATAGTGTCATGCTCACGCAACAAACTGATGCGTGGTCTTTGATAGTGTGGGAGATGTGGCTGTTATATGATATTGTCACATTAGTTTGTTACTGTTATATAATATTGTCACGATAGTTCGATTGAATAAAGTTCGATTGAATAGAGTTTGTATACGTAGTATTATTCTTGCATTTGCTCGGCAACAGTCGGACAAGTGGAGAATGTTGGGGGTGAACCAGTGCTTCTTCTCTTTGGTCGTGAATATATGAATAGGGCGAACAGCATTATGGAAGCGTTCGGCGTTCGTGTATTCTCTTTTAATCAACATTAGCATCTTCTGTTGTAGAAAGCTGCCGTGTTATTTTGTGCATTTCTGATTCAAATGATTCAGGAAAAAAGTGTTGATATGTTTTGCATTTTCAAACACTGGCTTACAAAATGTTTCTTTAAATTCCATTATTTATGGGACAAATTTATGCTTCAGCATGAGAAACTGAACTAGTTGTGGGTTATTAAGGTGCAGAGAAATATAACCAGCCATCCATACTTTGCATGCAATGCCAAAATATTTTTTAATTTGGAAAATCCAAATAAAAAAGATATTTAGGAATAACATTAATAGTATTATTATTATTATTATTATTATTTTTTTTTTTATCAACGATACATAGTTTGTACAAGACAAATGTTGAAGTAAATAATTAAAAATATATTTGGATTTATCCAATCTATTACTTTTACAACTTTTTTAAAAAAAAAAAAAAAATCATCACTTGACATGTGATCTAGAATGCCTAGACATGGCATTTTCCAATCGTTTCACGTTTCCGAAACGCTTCGGAAACGTTTCCAAAATGTTTCTGTGCATTAAAATAATAATAATAATCCGAAACGTTTCCGAAATATTTTGAAAACGCCGTAAATGCCCCAGTTCAACGCCAATGCCGTCATTTTATGGCCACCAAAGAAGAATGTATTGCATTCATGCCCCCAAATCCCTAGTTTGATAACATCTTGCCTCACGGCCTATATCTACTTACTTCCTTTCAAAGTTGAAACAATAAGCCTGCCTTAGCAAGTCCTTCGAAGGCTACCAATTTCCAAGCATCTATGAATAGTCGTGGTGGTGCATGTAGGCGATCTAGGCGGCAGATAGGTGGCACTTTTAGACTGGAGAACAGGCGGTATACACTCATTATGTCATGCCACAGGCATAATATATCATATGGTGATAGTAATCCCGAATGCATATTCTACGATTTAAATTCCGGAGAACAGGAAGAGATGGGTGGCACCGTTAAACTCTTATTTAATTATTTAACTTTAAATGAATAATAAATAAACTTTGTTAAGTTGTTGCTAATTTAATTATATTGCATTATTTACAAATAAAAATAATTTATTTTATTTAACGTTTGTCCGTATCCGTATCCGTGCAACCTAGGATGTGATGTGTTGTTGATTGACTTTATTTTATATCATTAAAGTAAATAATATACACCACCTCTCAAAAGATGATACCTCATAAACCACATCGGTTGAGATATAAATTTAAACATATCAACTAAATAAGTAAATATGTGTAACATCACTCTTAACAATATTTCCTATCCCATTTGGTCAACACTAATGGAACGTAATGCCATTTGATCAATTACAATTTTAAATAATTATGACTGAAATATTTAACCATTATTTAAACTAATACCAGAAGAGCAGATAAGCAATTCTATTTCT